>WNWK01043083.1:0-15678 GCA_009830355.1 Cherax destructor
AGGTTAGTCTATTTCAGACCCTTAAAAATACACTTGCAACAGCACTTACGAAAATACACTTACATAAATGTTCGAGTTTGGAGATGCACGAAAACTGAGGGACCACTGTATATGAAACTTCTTGAAGCATGGTGTTTATGACAAGTGTCACTAAACTGCTGACAGGGTAAGCAGTGGAGTGACACTTGATAATAGTGAACTGCTGCAGGGAACCCTGGCTTTATTTGTTTTCATTGTTACACACAAACATGTCTGTCAGTCTGTCTATCTGTCTAGCTCTGCTTATGTCTTTCTTCTGCCTGTGTGTGTCTGTCTTTTTGTCTGCCTGTGTGTCTCGGTCTTTCTGTCTGCCTGTGGGTGTCTTTCCATCTGCTTGTCTCTCTGTCTCAGAGAGCAGCTCATAAACCAACAGGTATTACACACGAAGCAGAAGTGACCATGCGTATTACTTGCCAATCATGCTTATTACGTCTTATATCTACAAGCACTGTATAGCACTTTGCCTGGAATTTTTGGGTCATCCTAGGTAATTTACACTATGTATAATAACTGTACCTACAGTGGTACCAAGAGTTTTGAACTTAATCCGTTCCAGGAGCTAGTTCTAAAATCGAAACATTCTAAAGTCAAATAATATTTCCCATAAGAAATAATGTAAATCCAATTAATACGTTCCTGCTGTCAGGAGGCATGACAAAATAGTACAGTGGACCCCAAAAATTAATACGTTCCTGCTGTCAGGAGGCATGACAAAATAGTACAGTGGACCCCAAAAATCGGTCGAACTGGCCGATTTCTGAACCATTATTTCCCATAAGAAATAATGTAAATACAATTAATCAGTTCCAGACACACACAAATATTCACAAAAAATACATTTTTTAAAGATTAATTTTAGTTTTACATACACAAAACACATAATAACAAATAATAAATTTACATTTAAAATAACATTTACTCACCTTTATTGAAGAGACTTGCTGGCATCTGGAAGATAGGGAGGAGGAGACGGGGAGGGAGCACTCATTGTTTGGAAGGGGAATCCCGCTCCAAAAGGACTTCAGGTAACAGGTCCCTCTCTGGGGTTACTTCCCTTCTTTGTCTTTTAATGCCACTAGGACCAGCTTGAGTCACTAGACCCCTGTCGCACAAAATAACTGTCAAGAGTGCTCTGTTTCTGGCGCCTCTTTAACATGTTCCTGAAATACAATATGGCTCTGTCACTGAACATGTTGCAGAGATGGCATATTTCAGCTTGCTCAGGGTGAAATTGTTCAACGAAACTTTGCACATCATTCCACTTTGAACAAATTTCCTTAATCCATGAAGAAGGCACCTCACCCAGTCCATCTTTCTCCTCCTGTGAATCAATTTCCTCTACTGTGGTCTGATGCTGTTAGAGATCAAGCTCTTGGAGCTCTTCAGTGGTTAGCTCTACCCTGTGATCCTGCACCAACTCTTCCACATCCTCGCCACTCACCTCCAACCCCAGGCAGTTCCACAATTCCACAATACCTTCCACAAAAGGCACAGGGTCGTCAGGGTCAGGGTCAGCCTCAAACCCTTCAAAATCCCTCTGTTTGACACAATCTGGCCACAACTGTCTCCAAGCAGAGTTCAAAGTCCTGGAAGTCACTCCCTCCCAAGCCTTACCTATAAGGCTTATGAAATGGAGGATACAGAAGAGATCTTTCCAGAACTCTCTTAGGGTCAACTCAGTGTCTGAGTGTAGACAGCCTCTGCTGTCTGCCAGCGGAGTTCATGTTTCGCGCCATGCTCGTGCTGCCACCTATAGGCCTATAATCACTTCAGTCAGCGCCACCATGTTTCATCCTCTGCTATAACTTCAACTATCGAGAGAATGACACTCGTCAAGCCACAGTTAAGCCTGTCGGCAGGCGACTGTCAGCCTCGTGTCACAGCTTCAGTGAGCAGCCTGCACAAAGTTGATGTTACTTTGACTGCTAGCCCACTCACTGCAGTGTATGCTGTTACGACCTCCAGATGTTTCACCGAGTCGTCGTGTCACGACTCACTCCACACTCGCAGCAGTGACAGCCCCAGCGACAGTACCAGTCGAGAAATGTCCTCCTGAGTCGCTTGACTGAAGAAGTCCTGCCCTGTTGTGACTACTGACAATGCCTCACTCGAGGGCACCAGCAGGTTGTGCCCCAGGTTGAGTGAACCCTGCAGCAACTACTACGCTGACTGTTTCACCACTCCAGAGGAGACCGTACCCTGTTACGTCACAGCTGAGCCGCAGCTATGTCTCCTGTGTAGCAGTATCTGTCCAGACGCAGGAAGGCAGGCAGTGATGCATCGACACTCACTGCCTTAGACCACGAAGCACACCTTTTTGTCTTCCCTCTCTGGAGGAAGGTTTTTTTTTCCATGTCCATATGTATATGTATGTATGTTTTTTTCTTTTGAGTTCTGTGCCCTGTTCTTGCAAGAGAGAGACTGAGATTTTTTTTACTGCCAGTCATGGTCAGGGTTGACCATGGGTGCATGAAATTTGAAGCGGCAGCTTACCAGCTTACCAGCCTACAAATTACCAGCCTACAGCTTACCAGCCTACAGCTTACCAGCCTACAGTTTACCAGCCTACAGCTTACCAGCCTACAGCTTCATCTTGCCGCACCAACTTCCCCGACTACTGTGCTCAAACGAGACGTAACATCAGAAGAACCAAATCCAAAATCAACAAGAAAACACCAAGAAATCTACTAATCAACTTGTCTACCCAGGACGCCGGTACACCCTCCACCCCCCTCACCACCACCCAGGGCGACGCATCAACAACAAACATGGCTGCCTCCCCCACAAGCTCCCCCTTCACTGGCTTCACCCCAGATAATCTATCAGGTATGACGAATGATCCAGATACACTAAAGTCATACATCATCAAATTAATCAATGAAAATATGGACCAACGTAAAGCACTCCAACTACAAGATACCAGGATGACACAACTTGAAAACAAAATCCTCAGCCTTGAACAAAAGTTAACAACAACTGGAATGACTGATTTTGGCAAAACCCTCCAAACTGTCATTAATAGCCACACTGAACAGATAACATCTATAAACACAAAGGTTGAGGAAGCAGTAAAGGAGTGGAAGAACAACATGGATACCCAGTTTAATGACTACCTTGCACTACAAGAGGACAAAACCGAGCAAGATAAGTTATCAGACGCAGTATCAGTTGTATTCTATCACAAATGAGAATGAACTATCAAGATTCCTTAGGGATGCAAATATAACAGAGACTGTATAAACACAATGTCCAATACCAAACCCCTACGTATAGTGTAGTGTATGTTTTGCCCATCTACCTCATTTAAGTATTTGTCTATCCTCTGATGAATATTTTTGACAAATAGTTTTACTTTTATTTTTAAATACATACAATTTTTACTTGTGCCCATTTTTCAACCCACATACCTATATACAGTGGTACCTCGAGTTACGATATTTTTTCGTTCGAGAATGCTGTTCAAGTGCCATTACCAAACGAATTTATCCCCATAAGGAATAATGTAAAATAGACTAGTCCTTTTACACCCCCAAAAATATACTTACAAAAGCATTTAAAAAAATAAACTTACATAAAAGGGCGATTTTGGGGACCATCGTAACTTGAGGTACCACTGTATTTTTATCAGCTTACTTGCTTAGAATTTATAATTACTATTAATCACCTTATTTGCTAAAAATTGTACTTATCTTTTAATATTTTTAATACTAATAAATTTTACTTTTGTACACTTTTATACACTTTAGCACTTACCAAATTCATCCACCAACCTCTGCAGCTTCTCTTCAGAATCTCCCAAAAGCACAGTGTCATCAGCAAAAAGCAACTGTGACAACTCCCACTTTGTATAAAAGATAAAGAAGCAAATACAAAGTGGGAGTTGTCACAGTTGCTTTTTGCTGATGACACTGTGCTTTGGGAGATTCTGAAGAAGCTGCAGAGGTGGTGGATGAATTTGGTAGGTGTGTAAAAGAAGAAAATTGAAAGTGAATATAGGAAAGAGTAAGGTGATGAGGATAACAAAAAGAATAGGTGACGAAAGATTGGATATCAGATTGGAGGGAGAGAGTATGGAGGAGGTGAATGTATTCAGATATTTGGGAGTGGACATGTCGGCGGATGGGTCTATGAAGGATGAGGTGAATCATAGAATTGATGAGGGGAAAAGGTGAGTGGAGCACTTCGAGTCTGTGGAGACAAAGAACCTTGTCTATGGAAGTAAAGAGGGAATGTATGAGAGTATAGTTATACCAACGCTCTTATATGGGTGTGAAGCATGGGTGATGAATGTTGCAACGAGGAGAAGGCTGGAGGCAGTGGAGATGTCATGTCTGAGTTCAATGTGTGGTGTGAATATAATGCAGAGAATTCGGAGTTTGGAAATTAGGAGGAGGTGCGGGATTACCAAAACGATTGTCCAGAGAGCTGAGGAGGGGTTGTTGTGGTGGTTTGGACATGTAGAGAGAATGGAACGAGACAGAGTGACTTCGAGTGTATAAATCTGTAGTGGAGGGAAGGCGGGGTAGGGGTCGGCCTAGGAAAGGTTGGAGGGAGGGGTAAAGGAAGTTTTGTGTGCGAGGGGCTTAGACTTCCAGCAAGCATGTGTGAGCGTATTTGATAGGAGTGAATGGAGGCATATGGTTTTTAATACTTGACGTGCTGTTGGAGTGTGCGCAAAGTAACATTTATGAAGGGATTCAGGGAAACCGGCAGGCCGGACTTGAGTTCTGGAGATGGGAAGTACAGTGCCGGCACTCTGAAGGAGGGGTGTTAATGTTGCAGTTTTATAACTGTAGTGTAAAGCACCCTTCTGGCAAGACAGTGATGGAGTGAATGATGATGAAAGTTTTTCTTTTTCGGGCCACCCTGCCTTGGTGGGAATCGGCCGATGTGTTAATAAAAAAAAAAAAAATCTCTTTTAATAATTAACTTTGATTTTCATTATATTGCCTTTAATAAATTCTATAATCACAACTAGTGCAATACTGAATCTTAATATTTGTTCCATTATAACTTAATACTAATCATAGTAACTTTCCAACAAGTTCTATTAGCTAGTTAAATAATAAATCAATTACACTGTAAAGATATATCCTAAACCTCTGTGACTTCTATTCAAGTGTGTTAATCCAATAGCTAGTAAAATCAATTGATCAGATATCATATCTTTAAGTTTAGCATTATTCATTGTTCTTAAGTCTTTTTAGAATCACATTCATATATAAACTTTTGTTTAATTAATTAACTAACTCAGGTGCTATAGTTTTAGATTCTTATTAGCTGTAAATTGACTACCTTAGCTCATTTTTTCATTTTTGTAAACATATTCAACGTACTAACTCACGTGCCAAGAAATCCATTTGCATTGTCCTATTCTTAGGTCTACTTGCGTTGTTCTATTTTTAAGTTTAATTATAGAATCACACTAAATCTTATGATTCCAAACATTGATCCTGATACCAACCTTCTATTAAATGACTAAAACACTACTCAAATCCAACAATAACATAACTATCTTTAATTACAATGTCAGATCTTTAAGCAAACATTTTGATGACCTCACTGTATTATTAAACTCACTTCAGGCCAGTATGTCCATCATTGCTCTCACTGAAACATGGTTAAAGCCTCTTACTACAGATATCTATGCCATTCCTGGTTACACAGCCATACACAATTGTCGGCCAGACCAAGGAGGTGGCACAGCTATGTTCTACTCAGACCAGCTTGAATGTATTAACAATACATGCACAAGAGATGAACATGGAGAATATATAATAGCTAAATTTAAATCCAAATACCTACAAAAACCTCTCACAGTTATAAACATCTATAGATTACCACAGTCAAACATTCAGCAATTTAGTGAAAAATTAGGAAGTATGATTACTGATGCACACATGAACAAAGACAACTTAATTCTCACAGGAGACTTCAATATAAACCTCCAAGATCAGGACCCACTAGTAACTGAATTCACAAACACTATGAGCAACTGCTTGCTGCTCCCAACAATAACAAAACCTACGAGAATCTCTGAGACCTGTGCCTCTCTATTAGACCATATCTGGACTAACACCTTATCCCCATTAAAATCAGGCATAATCACAGACAATTCCACTGACCACTACCTAACCTTTCTCAAAACAAATCTCGGAAAATTACCACTAGAGACTACTAAAGTTACCTTCAGACTACATAATGAGACAGCTATAAATAGCTTTATAACAGCTATGACAAACATTGACTGGCAAACAGAAATAGACAACTTCCCAGATACTGACTTATGTATTAACCCTTAAACTGTCCACACGTAGATATACGTTCACTCGCGAAAGTGACCGAATATTTTGAAAAAAAAAAATAGTTTTTTTTTCTAAAAATGAAGAGCACATTTTTATAAATAGGATAGGCTAAAAAAAAAACATTTTAGGCCAGTACTTACCGAGATATAAGCCCGTGAAGTTGGTGCTAAATGATGTGGTGTCGGCAACATGGAGCACTGCCGCTTGCAGAAACAAGAAACATTTATCGTTTTTTTCCATTTTTTTCCATTTTCTGTTGTTTTCATCCTATGATAATAATGTTTTGATGCAGATCTATTCATTTCATTGCCAATTCTTGTTTAGACACAAATATTTGTTACTGAATTAGTAATCATACTGTCACAAACACACATGTTCACACTGATAAATAAATTTGTACACCTGGTTAAATCACTTACTATTGTTTACATATATATACAAGGTATTTACAGGTCCTATTTATGTTTCTAGATGTCCACCACTGTATGATACTCGAAGAAGCATGGATTCATACAGAGTGCCACTCCACATTGCTGACACATGAATCGTGTGTCTTTTCGCACTCTGGGTCGCTGTGTACTGTAAGCACACACAACACACTTTTCTGAGAGTACTTCTTCTTTGGAGTAGATGGTAATGGTATCAGGCAGTGACAGTTAGGGATAATTCGGTTGGGCACTTCCCTCTGGTTGTGGAGTGACAGGTCGCTGTTGTGGAGTGACACGTCGCTGTTGTGGGGTGACAGGTCGCTGTGGAGTGGCAGGTATAGGTGTGGTACCATACTTTCTCCCTATCTGCTTGATGACATTTAGGGTGAATTCTGCATATCGTTGTCGCTTCCCAGTCTTTATTTCATACATGTCGAAGGCATTGAGCATTGCAATGTCCACAAGGTGGAAAAACACTTTTATATACCACTTGCGACTCCTACGCACACAGTCAACAAAGCCTATCATCATGTCACACTTGTCGACTAGTCGCATATTGTTTGTATAGTCGATGACAACAGCTGGCTTTTCAATAGGTTGATTGTTGAGCTTGCTCATTCTGTCTGTTTGTACCATCTCGCTTTCTGTGGATGGTTGACAGCAATGTCACGTCCCTTTTGTCATGCCATGACAGTGCCATGATGTCATTGGCATGAAACGCCTGCACTACACTTCCTCCAGTGAACTTTGGCATGTGTTTTCTATTTCTTCTCACTGTTCCACATATATCAGTATTGTTCACACGTAGGAAATCAGCAAGCATAGGGCTTGTGTACCAGTTGTCTGTGAACAATGTATGGCCCTTGCCAAGGTATGGCTGCATCATCTTGCGAACAACATCACCTGTCTGTCTGTCTATCTGTTTGTGTCTGTCACTCCACTGCCAGTGGAGTTTCATTTGATGATCGCGCACTGCCTTGGATTTATTTTTCACTGTTACAAATAACATGTCTGTCTATCTGTTTGTTTCTCTCTATCTGTTTCTATCTGTCTTTCTGTCTCTTTAGCTCTGTCTGTGTATATCTCTGTCTCTGCTTATCTGTCTTTCTGTCTTCCTGTCTCTCTACTTGTTTCTCTGTCTCAGAGAGAGAGCCACTCATGAACCAACAGGTATTACACATGATGCAGAGTTGGTCACGTCTGATTCCTGAACAAGTGAAAATGTGTATTACTTGCCAGTCATGCTTATTATGCCTTATATCTACAAGCATAGTATAGCACTTTGTCTGGATTTTTTGGGTTATCCTAGGTAATTTACACTATGTATAACTGTATTTATGTGTACCTGTGAGATAGAGACAGAGATAGACAGAGACAGAGATAGATACAGACAGACAGAAGGAGATAGAGACAGCCAAAGCAAATCAGCCAGCCAGCCAGCCGGCCACCCATCCAGCCGGCCTGCCGAACACATATTACACATGTTCCAGAATTGTTTGTCTTTACTTAGGGCATACGTTATAGAACATTCTGGCAGGATGACACTACCAGTGGTGTCAAAATTGAAAGGATGTTACACATTGGTTATTATCAAGGTTTTTGATATTTCCTCTCTCCTGCGAGTGGCGGCATATCTAAAGCTCGCTCGTAACTCGGATTTTGGCTTCCAACTCAAAGCAAAAAATCGACCAAACGACGGCTCGTAACTCGGAAAACTCGTAAGTTGGGGCATTCATAAGTCAAGGTACCACTGTACCTACAACTCCCCTATTCTGTTTTTAACTGTCAAATCCATTTGTTCCCTAGACTCTTAATCTATTTACGTATCTCCCTTCAAATTTTTTTCTTATTCTCAGCAAATTTGTTTGATGGTACCTCTCTTATCATTTGCTCTCCTTTTGCACTCCCTCATCACTCTTTATGTCTCTTACTCTCCCTATACTCCACCCTTCTTATCTCACTTCTGCTTTGTAAAAATCTCTCATAAGTGAACTTTTTCTCTTTTATCACACCCTTTACCTCATCATTCCACCAATCATTCCTCTTTCCAATTATTATTACTATTATTATAATCAAAACTAAGAGCTAAATCACCAGGGTCATACAGCCTTCTGCTTTTCAAATGTTCATTCTCAGTGTGCCATTTATCCTTCATGACCACATGAGCCTTACAATGTAGTACATTGTTTTAGTATTTTGTTGGTCATTATATTATTTAGTTTGTTTTTATGCAGTAGCTACAGTATTCTACCAGTATATAGCTTTTTCTTTGCCAGAAGTTTTCATATCTATAGTTCTTTCTTTCTTTCAACACGTCGGCCGTTTCCCACCGAGGCAGGGTGGCCCAAAAGGAAAAACGAAAGTTTCTCCTTTTACATTTAGTAATATATACAGGTGAAGGGGTTACTAGCCCCTTGCTCCTGGCATTTTAGTCGCCTCTTACGACACGCATGGCTTACGGAGGAAGAATTCTATTCCACTTCCCCATGGAGATAAGAAGAGGAAATAAGAACAAGAACTAGTAAAAAATTAGAAGAAAACCCAGAGGGGTGAGTATATATATGCTTGTACATGAATGTGTAGTGTGATCTAAGTGTAAGTAGAAGTAGCAAGATGTACCTGAAATCTTGCATGTGTATGAGACAGAAAAAAAGACACCAGCAATCCTACCATCATGTAAAACAATTACAGGCTTTCGTTTTACACTCACTTGGCAGGACGGTAGTACCTCCTTGGGCAGTTGCTGTCTACCAACCTACTACCTAGATATCTATAGTTATAAATTCAAATATACTCTGACAAACACCTTGAATTTTGATGCTGAAGTTATTTTCTCCTTGTAAAGTAATTTCGTTAAAATTACAACATATGGATTTGTACTGAGCACTGAATAGATGTAGTTACATGCCTGTTTGTGAGATACAGATGTAAGTGTATAAACCTAGGCATGTTGCTGTACCCTAACATATATTTGTCTGCATGCTTTGCATCAACATTCTCCTGTACTGTAGTACAGTATTTATGTCCTCACTTTACAGTCTGATATCATCTCGACTCACTCTGGTTTTCACTACTTACTGTATCAGCCAAAAACAGGATCCACAGAATTAAAGTCTGCACCACAAATTAAGCACCAGTGTGATAAGACTCACTTCAGGAATGAGATGCTAGCTGAAGCTCTATGTAATTAATCTTATCATTTGAAACACTAGCTTTTATGAGTCAGATTTCTTATTCATGTCTCTCTTACAGATAATACTTATTCATTGTTACTCATTTTATAAAGAAGCAAACTTTATTTCTTTAAAGTTTATTTATTATACAATTAGGGTAATTAAGATAGTATATACAGTGCACGCCCCCAAAAATCAATACATTGCCAATGCAAAAGAAAATCTATACACAAGATTTTGGTGCATACACTTCACTTGCGTTTCTGCCATAGGAAAAGTGGACAGAGCTTTTTTTTTTTTTTTTTTTCAACAAGTCGGCCGTCTCCCACCGAGGCAGGGTGACCCAAAAAGAAAGAAAATCCCCAAAAAAGAAAATACTTTCATCATCATTCAACACTTTCACCACACTCATACATAATCACTGTCTTTGCAGAGGAGCTCAGATACGACAGCTGAGAAAAGTCCCTCCCAGCTGTCACTATCTCAGACCCCTCCTTTAAAGTGCAGGCCTTGTACTTCCCATTTTCAGGACTCAAGTCCAACTAAATCAATTAACTGGTTTCCTGAATCCCTTCACAAAATGTTACCCTGCTCACACTCCAACAGATCGTCATGTCCCAAAACCATTCGTCTCCATTCATTCCTATCCCAACACGCTCACACATGCTTGCTGGAAGTCCAAGCCCCTCACCCACAAAACCTCCTTTACCCTTCCTCCAACCTTTTCTAGGACGACCCTACCCCGCCTTCCTTCCCCCACAGATTTATACGCTCTCCAAGTCATTCTACTTTGATCCATTCTCTCTAAATGACCAAACCACCTCAACAACCCCTCTTCAGCCCTCTGACAAATACTTTTAGTAACTCCACACCTTCTCCTAATTTCCACATTCCGAATTTTCTGCATAATATTTACACCACACATTGCCCTTAGACAGGACATCTCCACTGCCTCCAGCCTCCTCCTCGCTGCAGCATTTGCAACCCATGCTTCACACCCATATAAGAGTGCTGGTACCACTATACTTTCGTACATTCCCTTCTTTGCCTCCATGGATAACGTTTTTGTCTCCACAGATACCTCAATGCACCACTCACCTTTTTTCCTTCATCAATTCTATGGTTAACCTCATCCTTCATAAACCCATCCGCTGACACGTCAACTCCCAAATATCTGAAAACATTTACTTCTTCCATAATCCCTCTCTCCAATGTGATATCCAATTTTCTTTATTTAAATCGTTTGATACCCTCATCACCTTACTCTTATCTATGTTCACTTTTAACTTTCTACCTTTACACACATCCCAAACTCGTCCACTAACCTTTGCAACTTTTCTTTAGAATCTCCCATAAGCACAGTATCATCAGCAAAAAGTAACTGTGTCAACTCCCATTTGCATTTAATTCTCCATAATTTAATCCCACCCCTTTCCCCAACACCCTAGCATTTACTTCTTTTACAACCCCATCTATAAATATATTAAACAACCATGGTGACATTACACATCCCTGTCTAAGACCTACTTTTACCGGAAGTAATCTCCTCTCTCCTACACACCCTAACCTGAGCCTCACTATCCTCATAAAAACTCTTTACAGCCTTCAGTAACTTACTACCTATTCCATACACTTGCAACATTTGCCACATTGCTCCCCTATCCACTCTATCATATGCCTTTTCTAAATCCATAAATGCAATAAAAACTTCTCTACCTTTATCTAAATACTGTTCACATATATGCTTCACTGTAAACACTTGATCTACACATCCCCTACCCACTCTAAAGCCTCCTTGCTCATCTGCAATCCTACTCTCTGTCTTACCTCTAATTCTTTCAATAATAACCCTGCCATACACTTTACCTGGTATACTCAGTAAACTTATTCCCTATAATTTTTACACTCTCTTTTATCCCCTTCCCTTTATATAAAGGAACTATACATGCTCTCTGCCAATCCCTAGGTACCTTCCCTCTTTCATACATTTATTAAACAAAAATACCAACCACTCCAGCACTATATCCCCCCCTGCTTTTAACATTTCTGTCATGATTCCGTCAATTCTCTCCCATTCTTTCATCCGCTCTTCTTTTGCACTCTCTCACCACTCTCTTCACCTTTCTTTTACTCTCCGTATACTCTGCTCTTCTATTAACACTTCTGTTTTGTAAAAACCTCTCATAAGCTACCTTTTTCTCTTTTATCACACCCTTTACTTCTTCATTCCACCACTCACTCCTTGTGATGACTTAATGTACTGGAGCCCATCTTGCTCCATTGTTCCCCACCATGCCACACTTCAGTGCTCTGCCAGAGCTTGGTGAGGAAGGAGGCTTGCTACTATTTTCCTCAGTGCCCCTTTTTCACTCGACCATGAACTTTGCCACTCTATATCTCAACTTTCAGTTGCAGAGAAGACCCATGCACTCACCCTATTAGAGCAAGGCATGTCTGTGATACATGTAGCCACAGACCTGAAGGTGACTAGGATGGCAATTTACAACCTCAAGAAAGCAGCTGTCTCACTCCCACCTGGCATTGTACCACCAAGGAAGCTGGGCTCTGGGACCCCCAAAAGACTTCTCTTCACACCAGATCCCAGAGCCCAGCTTCCTGGGTGGTATGGTGCCAGGTGGGAGTGAGGCAGCTGCTCTCTTGAGGTTGTAAATTGCCATCCTTATCACCTTCAGGTCTGCAGCTACGCATATCACAGACATGCCTTTCTCTAATAGGGTGGTCTGATTATCGGCCGGCTTGAAAATCGATCGCTTTTTTCAGCCCAATTTTTCCCCGATTATTGGCCAGCGTACCAGACCTGTCCGCCTGCCCCGCGCTTGTGCGCCTCGCCGTGCCAGTCTAGCATTGTTTACCTTTGAGTGAACATTGCCCAGCACTCTCATTTAAACATTTCACAATAAATTTATAGTGTTTATTGGTGATTAAGTGATTGTCACTGTGAAATAAGTCACCATGGGTCCAAAGAAGCTTCCTAGTGGCACCCCTGTGGTAAAGAAAGTGAGGAACCCCATCGAACTGAAGAAGGAGATAGTAGAAAAATATGAGAGTGGCGTACGTGTGGGGGAGCTTGCCAGGATATATGGCAAAAGCAAATCAACAGGAAGGTAGGGAGTGTAGCAGGGATGCAGGGAGTGTAGCAGGCATGCAGGGAGTGTAGCAGGGATGCAGGGAGTGTAGCAGGCATGCAGGGAGTGTAGCAGGCATGCAGGGAGTGTAGCAGGCATGCAGGGAGTGTAGCAGGCATGCAGGGAGTGTAGCAGGCATGCAGGGAGTGTAGCAGGCATGCAGGGAGTGTAGCAGGCATGCAGGGAGTGTAGCAGGCATGCAGGGAGTGTAGCAGGCATGCAGGGAGTGTAGCAGGAAGGCAGGGAGTGGGGATTTCCCTTCCAAACACTAAGCCCTCCCTCACTCCTCCTCCCTATCTTCCAAATGCCAGCAAGTCTCTTCAATAAAAGTAAGTAAATGTGATTTTAAATGTAAATTTATTATTTCTTGTTATTATGTGTTTTGTGTATGTAAAACTATAGTTATTCTCTATAAAATTTATTTTTTGTGAATATTTTTGGGTGTCTGGAACGGATTACAGTGGACCCCTGAGTTTCGGTCGCCTCGGAAATCGAACAATTATGTATGTTTAATATTGTAAGTGCTTTTGTATGTGTATTATTGGGGGTCTGAAAGGACTAATCTAATTTACACTTTTCCTTAAGGGAACAAATTCGTTCGGTAATGGCACTTGAACAGCCTTCTGGAATGAATTATGACCGAAACTCGGGGGTCCACTGTAATTGTATTTACATTATTTCTTATGGGAAATAAGGGTTCAGAAATCAGCCAGTTCGATTTTAGGTCTAGCTCATGGAACGGATTAAGGCTGATTTTCGGGGGTCCACTGTATGCTTATCCAGATGGCTTCTTATAATATCAGCTATAACTGACTCTAGTAATTTGCCTACAATTGAGGTCCGGCTTATTTGGCGGTAATTTGACGGTAATGACTTGTCCCCTGCTTTAAAAATAGGAATTACATTAGCCATCTTCCACATATCAGACACTACACCTGTTTGAAGAGATAAATTAAAAATATTAGTTAACGGTTCACAATGTTCCATTTTGCATTCCTTAAGAACCCTTGAAAAGAGCTCATCAGGACCCGGCGATTTAGTATTTTGTTTCAGTCGGTCTGCTTGTTTTCATAACCATTTCGCTAGTGAATGTGATATTACATAATTTATCTTCTTCAGGCCCTCTATAAAAATTAATTACTGGTATATTATTAGTGTCTTCCTGTGTGAAAAACTGAGAGAAATAATTATTAAGAATCGAGCACATTTCATTCTCCTTGTCAGTAAGATGCCCAGAGTTATTTTTAAGGGGACCTATCTTATCTCTAACTTTTGTTCTATAAATCTGGAAGAAACCTTTTTGGTTAGTTTTCGAATCCCTAGCAACTTTAATTTCGTAGTCCCGTTTAGCTTTTCTTATTCCTTTTTTAACCTCCCTCTTAATGTCAATATACTGATTCATAAGATGACCCTCACCTCTTTTGATGTGCCTATAAATTCCTTTCTTCTGCCCTAAAAGATATTTGAGCCTATTATTCATCCATTTTGGGTCATTTCTATTCGATCTAATTTCTTTATATGGGATAAACGTTCTTTGGGCAGCATGTACATATAGTGTTTAGAAAATTGTCATATTGATAGATCTCTTCGTTACCCCAGTCAACAGATGATAAGTGTTCTCTAAGCCCATTGTAATCTGTTAAGCGAAAATCTGGGACCGTTACTGAGTTGTTCCTACTATCATATGTACTTCCGAGTTCTTCTGTAATTTCTAAATTATTAACAAGGGTTTCCTTGTTTGCAAGAACCAAATCAAGCAGGTTATTTCCCCTTGTAGGTTCTCTCACAAACTGCTTCAAAAAACAATCCTGAACTACTTCTAAAAAGTGTTGGATTCTAAATTCCCAGTCAAAAAATTCCAATCAATCTGACTAAAGTTAGTCCCCTAGAATTACTACAGTATCGTGCCTTGTGGCCTTAACAATTTCCTCCCAAAGTAGTCTCCCTTGTTCCCTATCTAAGTTTGGGGAATGGTATATCATGCCTAAAATCAATTTTTCTAACCAGACACTCTGTATGTATTATTTCAGACTTTATACCCGTTTTTATGCAACAATTTAAATGATCTCGGATATAGAATGCCCCCCCCTTCCCGATACTTCTGTCTACTTGGAAAAGTTTAAAACCCTGAATGTGACATTCAGCAGGCATGTCCCGATTTTTCATATTAAACCACGTCTCAGTTATTGCATAAACATCAATATTACCCGCACTTGCAACTAATCTCAATTCGTCCATCTTATTTCTCGCACTACTACTATTAGTATAATAAATATTTAAAAAACCTCCCTTTTCTTTTCCCTTCCTCCTGATTTCTGTTCTTCCACTATACCTGTTACTGTCCATGTTATTATTAAGATTCATAATATCAAGGCCTAAGTCAGTATATCCATACTCATTATTTTCCATTTCTAAACCCATACCTCTAACTAGTCCTAGTTTAAAGTTCTAACAACACCCTCAACTGAGCTATCAAGAAAACCCACACCTGCCCTAGATAAGTGAACCCCATCCTGGCATACATGTCATTTCTACCGTAGAAGTGGTCCCAGTTGTCAATGAATGGTACTGCATTATCCTTACAGTG
>WNWK01043084.1:0-15676 GCA_009830355.1 Cherax destructor
AGCCAGGACAACAGTACATAAGTTACTACAATAAAGCCAGGACAACAGTTCATAAACTAGTACAAAAAGCCAGGCACATTGCATAAAGATAGTACAATAAAACCAGGACAACATTATAAAGCTAGTACAATAAAGCCAGGACAACAGTGCATAAAGCTAGTACAATAAAGCCAGGACAGCAGTACATAAGTTAGTACAATAAAGCCAGGACAACAGTCATAAAGTTAGTACAATAAAGCAAGGACAACAGTAGCTAGTACAATAAAACCAGGACAACAGTTATAAAGCTAGTACAATAAACCAGGACAACAGTGCATAAAGCTAGTACAATAAAGCCAGGTCAGCAGTCATAAGTTAGTACAATAAACAGACACAGTGC
This sequence comes from Cherax destructor, assembly GCA_009830355.1. Taxonomy (NCBI): domain Eukaryota; kingdom Metazoa; phylum Arthropoda; class Malacostraca; order Decapoda; family Parastacidae; genus Cherax; species Cherax destructor. The sequence continues at coordinate 380 of WNWK01043084.1, forward strand.
ATAAGCATACAATAAAGCCAGAAACAGTCATAAAGTTAGTACAATAAAGCAAGGACAACAGTGCATAAAGTAGTACAATAAACCAGGACAACAGTTATAAAGTAGTACAATAAAACCAGGACAACAGTGCATAAAGCTAGTACAATAAAGCCAGGACAACAGTGCATAAAGCTAGTACAATAAAGCCAGGACAACAGTGCATAAAGTTATACAATAAAGCCAGGACAACAGTTCATAAAGCTAGTACAATAAAGCCAGGACAACAGTGCATAAAGCTAGTACAATAAAGCCAGGACAGCAGACATAAAGCTAGTACAATAAAGCCAGGACAACAGTGCATAAAGCTAGTACAATAAAGCCAGACAACAGTGCATAAAGTTAGTACAATAAAGCAAGGACAACAGTCATAAGTTAGTACAATAAAGCCAGGACAACAGTTCATAAAAGCTAGTACAATAAAGCCAGGCAACAGTGCATAAAGCTAGTACAATAAACCAGGACAACAGTTTAAAGCTAGTACAATAAAGCCAGGACAACAGTGCATAAAGCTAGTACTAAGTAGACACAGTCATAGCTAGTACAATAAAGCCAGGACAACAGTGCATAAAGCTAGTCAATAAAGCCAGACAACAGTCATAAAGCTAGTACAATAAAGCCAGGACAACAGTGCATAAAGCTAGTACAATAAGCAGGACAACAGTGCATAAAGCTAGTACAATAAAGCCAGGACAACAGTGCATAAAGCTAGTACAATAAAACCAGGACAACAGTGCATAAAGCTAGTACAATAAAGCCAGGACAACAGTGCATAAAGCTAGTACAATAAAGCCAGGACAACAGTCATAAAGCTAGTACAATAAAGCCAGGACAACAGTGCATAAAGCTAGTCAATAAAGCCAGACACAGTGCATAAAGTAGTACAATAAAGCAGACAACAGTACTAAGTTATCAAAAGCCAGGACAATGTCATAAAGCTAGTACAATAAAGCCAGGACAACAGTGCATAAAGCTAGTACAATAAAGCCAGGACAACAGTCATAAGCTAGTACAATAAAGCCAGGACAACAGTCATAAAGCTAGTACAATAAAGCCAGGACAACAGTGCATAAAGCTAGTACAATAAACCAGGACAACAGTTCATAAACTAGTACAATAAAAGCCAGGACACATGTCATAAAGCTAGTACAATAAACAGACAACAGTGATAAAGCTACAAACCGGACAACAGTGACATAAGTTAGTACAATAAAGCCAAGACAACAGTGCATAAAGCTTAGTACAATAAAGCCAGGACAACAGTGCATAAAGTTAGTACAATAAAGCCAGGACAACAGTTCATAAGACTAGTACAATAAAGCCAGGCAACAGTTTATAAAGCTAGTACAATAAAGCCAGGACAACAGTCATAAAGCTAGTACAATAAAGCCAGGACAACAGTGCATAAAGCTAGTACAATAAAGCCAGGACAACAGTACTAAGTTATACAATAAAGCCAGGACAATGCAAAGCTAGTAATAGAGCAACAAGTCATAGTAGTACAATAAAGCCAGGACAACAGTCATAATAGTACCCAGTCAAATACCCTTCATAAACTAGTACATGTGCACAGTCATAAAGTATCATGGGACAAATATAAGCTAGTAAAACCAAACAGTTATAATAGACTCCAGGACAACAGTGCATAAAGCTAGTAAATAAAGCCAGACAACAGTGCATAAAGTTAGTTCCAAAAACAAATCAAGCAGACAACAGCGTACCCGACAGTACATAAACCAGACAACATTTCATAAAGCTAGTACAATAAAGCCAGGACAACAGTGCATAAAGCTAGTGACAATAAAGCCAAAGCGACAACAGTGCATAAAGTTAGTACAATAAAGCAAGGACAACAGACATAAGTTATACAATAAACCAGGACAACAGTTTATAAAGCTAGTACAATAAAACCAGGACAACAGTGCATAAAGCTAGTACAATAAAGCCAAGGACAAACAGCTGCATAAAGCTAGTACGACAATAAAAGCTAACAGGAAAAACAGTGCAATAAAGCTAGTAATAAACCAGGACAACAGTGCATAAAGCTAGTACAATAAAGCCAGGACAACAGTGCATAAAGCTAGTACAGCAACATAAAGCCAGGACAAAACAGTGCATAAAGCTAGTACAAAGCCAGGACAAGCTAGTACAATAAAGCCAGGACAACAGTGCATAAAGCTAGTACAATAAAGAAGGACAACAGTGCATAAAGCTAGTACAATAAAGCCAGACAACAGTGCATAAAGTTAGTACAATAAAGCCAAGAACAGTGCATAAAGCTCATGTAGTAGACTAAAATGCCAACGGACAACAGTGCAATAAAGCCAGACAAATAAAGCTAAACAGACAACAGTGCATAAAGCTAGTACAATAAAGCCAAGACAAGCAAACTGATAAAAGACACAGTAAACAATAAAGCCAGGACAACAGTGCATAAAGCTAGTACAATAAAGCCAGGACAACAGTGCATAAGCTAGTACAATAAAGTAGGACTACAGTGCATAAAGCTAGTACATAAAGCCAAGACAGCATAAACTAGTGATAAAGCCTGGACAACATGCATAAAGCTAGTGAAATGAAAGAGACAACGCGCATGCTATGCAAAAGCCAAGACAGCACATAAGAAGCTGCAATAAAGCCAGGACAACAGCGGATAATGCTATGGAATAAATCCAAGACAACAGGATAATGCTAGTGGAATAAGGTAGACAACAGCGCTAAGGCTATGGAAATAAAGCCAGGACAGATCAAAACTAGGTGCAATACAGGACAGCCATAAAGCTTCCTCTATTCGACTTCACCTCTGTTCGACTGAAGAAGCCTGATGTTCAGGGACCGTCAATAAAGCCCTAGGCACTGGGTGTCTATTATTAATAGAGTGTTGAACTGAGACAGAAGACAAGGTGATCAGACTCACCCGATGAAAGGTACCACCGTTGTCTTGCGAATCTGAAGCACAGCAGGAAGATGGTCGCTTAGATCATAGATGGACGCAAATATAAGAGCCATATAATGGACGCTTATAAAGGAGTCATATGATGGACGCTTGTATAGGAGCCATATGATGGTCGTTTATATAGGAGTCATATGATGGACGCTTGTATAGGAGCCTTATGAAAGTGATGAATCTGAAGCACAGACATATATATAGAAGACAGATGAGGTGCAGCAGTTGAAGGCATCATCACCGTTGGGCGGGACCCACTAGTACAAGTAGGTCATGCCCAAGAGCTGGGTCAGAGATTAGCAAATAGGTTGTAGGACATATCTTCCGTACCAAGATTGCTGTGTCTGAGACAGCAACATCATGGAATATTGGTACAGAGGATATCTTCTTCAACCTGTTTGTCTGTCAGTAGTGTCATGAATCTTGTGTGTATTTTAGATAACCCCAGCTATGTTATGATAGGCCCCCTGGCTATGGGGTCCGAGCCTCACACTTGGGCCGCTGCTAGGCTTCCTCTTAGTTCCACCCGGGAAAGCAGACTCTAGAGGCAGGCCTGAGCTCTTTCCCTCAAGACTTCATAATACGACTCCAAATCATCCAACTAGGATTCCTTACTTCAATATCTCCTTAAGTACCCACCCGACATTTATCCTCTGACGCAACTTTTGGTATCCCACCCCAAAAAAACCACGGAACGGGTGGGGAACCCGTGGCGGGAGCCCTAAAACTCACTAGTGAGTCCCCACCGGATGAGGGTATCTGCCCTCATCTGCCTCCTATTATATGCCTATGTTTCAGATTCATCACCTTCAGCTAAGATGAGGATCCGAACCCTCCATTCCTCCAGTTCACACCTCCATTAATTTTGTATCAGACAAAGAACCCCTGGCTGGCAAGCGTCTTCAGACTGATGAAGCCATGGCTGGCGAAACGTCTTCAGACTGATGGCCCCTGGCTGGCGAAGCGTCTACAGACTGATGAAGCCACGGTGGCGAAGCGTCCAGACTGATGAACCACTGGCTGGGGAAGCGTCTTCAGACGAGAAACCACTGGCTGGCGAAGCGTCTACAACTGATAACCACGGGTGGCGGCGTCCGACTGATGAAGTCACTGGCGGGGAAGCGTCTACAGACGATGAACCACTGGCGGGGAACGTCTTCAGACTGATGAAGCCCCTGGCTGGCGAAGCGTTCAGCGATGAAACCATCGCAAGCTCTTAGACGTGAACCACGGCGGCGAAGCGTCTAAACTGATAACCACTGGCTGGCGAACGTCTTCAGACTGATGGTTTTCTGGCTGGCAAGGTCTACAGACTGATGAAGCCACTGGCCGGGGGCGTCTAAACTGATGAAGCCCCTGGCTGGCGAAGCGTCTTCAGATGATGAAGCCCCTGGCTGGCGAAGGTCTAAACTGATAAGCCACTGGCTGGGAAGGCTTTAGACGGGGCCACTGGCTGGCGAAGCTCTACGACTGATGAAGCCCCTGGCGCAAGCGCACGCTGATGAACCCTGGCTGGCAACGTCTTCGGTAAGCCATTGGGAAGCGTCTTCAACCCATAAGCCACTGGCTGGCAAGCGTCTCCGGAAAAAACACCCGGTTTTTTAAAAGATTCATATTTATCAGTTTTCGTATTATTCACCATTACTGTACTCCATACTTCAATTTTCTTATATTTGGTAAAACCTCGTTTAGATTATTTTCACAGTTTCGTTTCCAAAAACGAATGGACATAATGCTTAGAAAACATACAGAAAAGGATGACGACTTTAATCCTGTGGAAAAAAAATTTTTGTACGAGGACAGACTGAGGTCACCTTGAAAGACGTAAAATTAAAGGGAATGTGATTGAAGTATACAAATGGGAGACAGGAATAAATAAATAAAATTAAATAACGTACTGAATATATTTTAAATAATAGAAACAGAATGGGTTCAATTGGCCAAAATTTTTAATTTTGAAGGAATGAAAAACACTGGTTTGGTGGAGTTGCGGTGAATAAAAACAAACTCCCGAATCGCGTCTTTAAACGAGAAGTTTGGCGTTAAAAACGTTAGACAATAAAGGTGTGTATGGGGGGGCGTGAGTTGGACCTGCCTGCATGGGTCAGAGGTTTTTTACTAAAGGTCCTAGTTCTCCCCCCTAATGGAAACGTTGGGCATGTTTCCTTACACCTTTTGCTCCTATTTGTCTAGCAGTAAGTAGGTACCTGTGTTAGTTGTATCCCAGGGGATGGTAGTATACCTTAAATAGGACTGTGATTTGAATTAACTGAGGCAGATAACAGTTCTTAGTCGGGAAGTTCAAATGAGCAAAAGAAAAGCTTTCTTTACACCTCTCTTCTATTTTTCCACTCCTCTCCCTCTCCCTACTATGCTATTACTCTCCCTCCCCAACGTCTTTCTTCCCTTCCCACACCTGCAGCTCTCCCTTTACTCCTTCTGGCTTTTTCATTTCTGAATATTCATTAATACTCCTCCCGCTACTTATTCTTCCTTTCAACTACATTGATACAAGTGCCCATCTCTTCACTTTCACAAGCTGACTGCGTCAATGCTCGCTCTCCTCCAAACACCAGTCCCAGTACCAGACGTGAGTGGTATGACGATCAGAGTGGCTTACCAGTGAAGACAGAATCATTACCAAAATTGGTGATATAAATGACCGGGAATTGGAGATAATTATGCTATGATCTACGCCCTCTCCTCCCCTCCCCCTACCTCACTAAACAACAAAATCACAGTACACATCCTAGGTTCGGTTAGGTAAGATTCATCAGGAAATAGGACGATTGTTTCCTGAGGCGGTCTTAGTCATGATGACCCACCATTGGACATTTTAGTCATCTGACCGAGGCCTTCCGATGGCTTACCGGTCCACCCTTTAAAAATTAATATTAATCATTACTACACACCCTAAAGAAAGTGGTTCAGAGAGCAAGTAAAGCCACAGCAAATCTATTGGTTATAGGAATTTCCACTGAAAGGAAGCAGACTGGAAGTAATACGATCACATGAAGAATCAAAAACACGTATAACAAGAATGATGGAGGTAGTAATAGATCATTTATTTATCCAATTTGCCAAAGAACCCAAAAACAGTGCTAGTAGGGGACACGAACCATCATAATTAAACCATACATAGAGAAATAACACTGTGTAGTCACTATGGGACATCCGCTACACAGTGTAGCTTTGAGTACCTGTGAGGAGGAGGAGGAGGACGACGACGAGGACGACGACGCCCCCCTACAAGTTGATGAAGGTATTACAAGGAAAGTGCTACGAGGAGACAAAAATGTTCAAACTAATCAACAAACGTGGGACTACAAATACAGTCAGTTCTTGGTGTAATGAGAGCTGCAGAGAGAACGAAGCCATGAACAACAGTGTCCGCTAAACAACAGAATACTCAGGACAAATGAACAACTTGGAAATAGTGAATGTAGTCTCAGTTTACAAATAAGGAAAATAAGGTATGATAAAGCTCATGGAGCAGGGAAAGAGAGGATCTAGTAGCGACCAGTGAAGTGGTGGGGCCAGGAGCTATGAATCGACCCCTGCAACCACAATTTGGTAAGTACAGGAAGAACTGCATTACACGCCACTATCGCAGACATGTATACTGTCCGAAATACTTAAAAAAATCAGGAAAAAGCTTAAGTGCTTAGAGAGGAGAGACTTCGCTACTGAACCATCACGGATTTAGGGAAAGTAAATTCTGACTCGGTACCTACTACTGTTATCTTATAACATACTAACAAATTACGGAAGAATGACAAGAATGGCCAAGTGTATATTCTTCGACTGCAAGAAAGCATTTGGCAACACATTCCACTAATGATTAATTCTCAAATTAGAGGAGCAAGCAGAGGCGCATAGTGCTACAGTGGATCAACACATACTTAATGGATGCAATAAGATCACAGTAAACAGGTGATATTACAATATGCAAAACACACTATGAAAAATAGCGAAATTCAAGCCTTTCGTGACTTCTCACATTGTCAAGGAACTCAAAGAGTTCCTTGATAATGTGAGAAGTCACGAAAGCGATAATTTCTCTATTTTTTTCATAGTGGTTGTTTTGCATACTTAATGGATAGAAAGTCAAATAGGTTAATATACCAATACCTGATGAAGAAACCGGACGAAGAATATCGACACTTGCTGACGTACTGAGGGGAGTTTCAGCTGCAATAAAAGACGCACAAAATTTTAACTCCAGAGTCTTCATTGAAGTCATGGACAATGCATCGTTCAAGAAGCTAACAAACGGTTCCTATCAATAGAAACACTCCAGTAAAGCCACGACATAATCAAGCACCTCACCACCTAACAACTACCATCTAGCAAGCCACCCTCCCTTGACAACCCAGCCAGCCGTCAGCCTTGACACCAGCCAGCACTTCTCAGCAGTGATGCAGCCAGCCTCTCCATGTCTTCTACATCGCCTGCAAGTTCCTGATCCCCAGCTCTTGTCCCCTATAGCTCCGCAGCTGGGTTAAGCCCTGGCACTTTTCTACGACTCAAGACCTTCCTCTCACCGACTACTCTTCAGCTGTCCACACTTCCCCGCTCACCCACTTGTGAGTCTTACCTGAACTTGTTCCTGTTCCTGTTCCTAATGGATAGAAGACAGAGGATAATACAGATGGCGTCTGTTTCAGGTTGGGAAAAGGCAATTAGTAGGGTCTCCTATGATCAGTATTAAGACAATTACAATTCTTGGTATGTTTAAACAACTTTCCAGTATCAATTAAATCTTACATATCTTACTTTGTTGTAAAGGTAATAAGAAGAATAAACACGGAGGAGGAGAGACAAAAGCTGCAATCTTGGTGGTCAAATAAGTATCTACTGGAGTTCATTCCAAAACAACGCAACGCTATGCAAATGATGTAAATTAATGAGTGAGAAAGAAGACGAAAGACAGAGTTAAAAAAAAAAAAGGGATAATTACGACTCAAAGGTTCTCAGATATGATGAAGCAGATATGAAACGACTGTTTGAAATACAAGGTACAGGGTCGAGAGATATGGACGGAAGTTAGTACAGATGAGACACAGGTTACGAAATACTACTTCAGTCTCAAGGTGGTAAATACATGGAATGAGCTGGATAAGGAGACTCTAACTTTGCAACCCTTTGCATCACCACTTCCTTACATAACCAATGTTTACCATAACCCCAGACATACCTTAAGGCCCTTTTTTACAAATCCCTCACATCCTCCGCATCAACGGGAATACCACTGCAGTATGCCATAATCTACCATACACAATCATATTCACTACAATCACATGCTGCTGCAAAGCTAGGTCCCCGGGCCCCCATCCTACGCATAGTCCCTCCCACCACTTCTGTCAATTTACTCTCCTACCTTCCTGCATGTCATTCAAAAAACAATCCCCCAAATCTTTAACCGCCCCACAACTCCACCCAACCTTGCCCCCATACCCCCCAAACCCACTCCCTTTTCCAACAACTTAGCTTGGCCCAAATTTGGACTGACATACCTTTTTCCCAAAAACTAAAATCCTTCCCACATTACTGAGGCCCTTTCCCCCCCCACCAAGACAGTTGTGTCATCTACATACCCCACTTTTCCCAAATTTCAAAACCCTTTCCCCTCTCCCCCCTCCCATACCCCCTTCCCACAATTGGGGATTAAAAAAAGGGTTCGGGAGACAGAAAAAGGTTTACCCCCTTTTCCAGATTTTTTTCCCACCCTTAACTTTTTTCCCCCTAAAATGCCCATTCACTTGCACTCCACAATGTCCCTATACAAAGTCTCTCCCCAAATCTTACGATTTCCCCCCCAACCCCCCTTTGTCACGCATAAACTCCCATAACATATCTTTTTCTACCTGTCATACCCCACACTCCAGTCCAGGCCCGGGACTCCCCCCCCTTTTACTCCCTATAAACCCCCTGATCCTCCCATGTCCTCCATTCAGCGGGCCCCCGGGATTCCAAAATGCCCCTGCTCTATGGTACCATGTAGCACTCTTTTCATTCTATTACCCAACCTTTGCAAAATTCTTATAGTCTGCACACATCATCAATAGTGCTCTATAATCCCTTATTGTCACCCTCCTCACCCTTTTTTAATTCAACACTACTACCTCTCGCGCAGCATACTTCCCATACTTCCTGTCTCTTTCATCCGATTGAACAAACTAACCATATATCTTTACACTTCCTCAATTCATCAAATAGAAATCATTAAAGATACTATCTTACTCCTGGCGTTTTCTCGTTTCATACTGCACTCGCCATCCACACCTCTCCTCTCTACTAATCACCCCCTTCATCCCTCCCTATTTCTCTCCCCATTCCTTGAAATATTCCTCTCACCAAAATCTCACCCTCCCTCCCCCTTTCCTTTTGCAGATTACACTCAAACCACCTGTCTAGATATATGCTCATCGCCTCTGCTTCCAACCTTGCCCCACCTCCAACCCCATCACAGTCATTCCCTCTGCCTTTTCCTAAAATTTCAAGACATGTGTAGATGGCCTGTCACTTCCCATAATAACATATCGTTTCATTCCCACAACCTTATATCAACCTTTCATTCTGTATCTCGCAACTGATCTTGCAAAACCCCTATTTCTGATTTCCTGCCTCAGGGTGTTTCCTAACCTCTTCAGAATAACTATTCAGCTGCCCTCAAGATAGTTTCTCTGCTTACCATACCCAAAAGCTTTCTCTGTCCTTTCCTTATATTCCTTATACCCAGTTTTGCACACATAATTTTTCCCACCATTCCACTATATTCTCACTAAGTTTTTCCCTAGACCACACAGGACCCACTAATTACCAAAACCTGCAGTTCCTTCCCCAACCCATCTAGTAATCTCACATTTAGTTTCCCCCAGTAACTCTCGTACCACCTTACCATTCCTCCCATCCTTACATTCACTAACACTTTCTATGATCTGAAAACCCACATCTAACGTTTGTACCTCCCCCACTACCGCTTCCTCGTTACATAAACCCTGTCTTTTACCGTGCTACATACACCCTTCTGATAAAGGTGTGTCTCCACCTGCCATCTCACCACATCTACCATCCTTTCGCATTACCTAAAACTTAGTACACCCAGCAAACATCCCGCCCCTCGGTTCAACGTCCTTCTTCTTATGACACTATTCAACCCTCCCATTATAGTTACTGGCAATCCTTCCATATGGCAACCAAAAATTTCACAAAATCCTCTTACCTTCCTAGTACTATCGGCAGGTATGTGGCTACCTATGAAATACCAATTCCTTACTTTCCCACACCCCATCCACCTCACAATCCTCCCCACCTCCCCAACCTCCCCCAACCTCCCCACCCTCCCCCACCCTCCTCCCATTTCATCAACTCCAATGGGCTGGTCTTCTTTACCGCTATTGTAACCCCTTAATCTTCCAGAACACCCAGCATACACACTGTAACCTTTCAATAACAAGTCTCTACCAACCCTATAATTGTGCTTCTTGTAAGAAAATACATCTACAGCATACCACGAGTCCTCTCCACCTACCTACATTTCACTCTCGCCCAAGGCTATTTACATTAAAGGTTAAACACCTGAATATATTAGAGGGGGCTTACTCTTGGATCCTTTTGTGGCCTTGACACAATACTCTTTTTTGCTGACCTCCTTCCTAACTACACTCTGCACCCCTGGCCCCATCCGATCCCCTTCGTCCCTCCATTACCCCTGCATGCCACATCCACCACACCTCTTGCACGTCTTGGGCCGGCGAAGGACATCGCTGCTGTCAGACACCCCCCACTGACTCCTTCTTGTCTTCCAGTCACTTCCATGCAGTCAACACTCTCTCAGTACGGATACCCTAACCTCATCCTTACCACCAAACCGTCCTGCACAGGATCATCTCCTAATGCACTGACAAGACCTGCCAAATTCCTACGTCATTAAATTTTATCATCCACAGCTCACTCTATCCAGGGGACTGTCCATCGTCCTTTGACACATCTAGATAGTAACCCATTCCTATGTCCAATGTCACATACCCAGGTCCGCAGAGACCCCCACACCTCCCACAGGCTAATGCGTCTCTGCAGGAAAGTTAGGCATGCCTCCTGTGCCATCTACAATGTCCATCTTTCAATGCCTTAGGGGCCACAACCCCATACTCCACACCTTAGTTGGCTCCTAGCCATCTCCCTACCACAGCTCCTGCCGCTGGTTGTTGAACTCGTCATTTCTCGCATGCTGCAGCCATGTGTTTGTAATGAACCACAAATTCTGCAGGTTTGTTCTTTTGCCCTGCATATAACAAGATACTTGCAGTGTTTCTTAAAATTGGGACGGCATGAAGATGGAATGGGCTTGATCATCATTTTCAAGGTGTAGGAGCCTTCTAAAAGTCCCAATGGGACCCTCAGTCCACCTGCCCACTAACGTTGCATGTATAATGCCGTATCTGAACATGCCTGACATCATAATCACTGGGCTTCAAATGGCACATTATGAATTTTAACTCCAAGAGTAATATTTGACACGTCCTTAATTTCACCTCCAAACTTGAATTTACCAATAGCGGATGTTCTGCATTTCAACAACACGGTCGTATGCCTTTCGGTGTCACTATCTTCACACATATGTAGCGTCCATTTAACGCTATCTCCTGGTTGTCCAGGCCATATGTGTCTCTCAGATAGCCGGCAGTATCATTGCAGCATTCAGGGGGTAAATAGCACCACTGTATAACTCTACACACACAGTGTTTACTCTCCTTCTTAGTCCAGTCGTGGCATTTTGCAGAAAATGGTGTATTTCACTAAGGTGCCACCAGAGGCAGAACTGTGCACACCATCCCATACGAGGGGCTGGGAGGCGAATTATTATAAAAATGAATTGTTCTCGATTACAATTTGGAGTTATGATGTAAAATAAACACTCATACACACACACACACACAAACTCAGATAAATCAAAGGATGTTAGGAAGTATTTTTCAGTCACAGAGCGGTTAGAAGTGGAATAGTCTGGTGTTGCTGGCAGCCTAGGCACGATGTTTGTATTTGAGAAATATTCCATTAGGATATTGTTCTTTATTTTATTATAATATTAGCATATATGTATGTAATGATAATATTGTATTACATTATTTTTGTGTTTTTTAGGCTCATAATATGATTTTCATGTAGTGGGAAACCACTAGTTAGGAGTGCTGGTTACCAATTCAGGTACTGGCCTGTCTCCCTCAAAGTCACGTGATCCAATCCTGGCGTCAACTTACCGCGCTTTGGTACAGTCAGTAGGTTCACACACTCACTCAAAGAGTAGATTCATACATCCCCTTCTGAGTAGATTAAGGCTCAGCCTTTAATACAATTCCCTGCCTAGAATATTACTTAGTCTCAGACAAAGTTTGGATCCCATTGCGGTGCAGCATCTAGACACCGCTGTAATCAGTAATCATATTAAACTGAATCTGTTTATGCTTTAGGGAAGTTATTCTCCTTATAGAGGCTTTGTTAATGGTCCCTGGTATGGTCGGTAATGTCATGTACTCATCTCTTGACCCACAGCAAGAGCTTGTTAGCTGAGATTTCGGTCTGTCTATACTTTAACAAAGACTTCTGGCTTTTAAAGATTGTTGTGTTTGCTAATGTATATGTCTCGACTGGTATCTAATAATGAATTTGACTTTATTGAGACGATAGTTTCATTTCTACATTTCTGAACTTTCATAAATAAATATTGTATAAGACTCATGTCATTGAGTATAAGCATTGCAGCAAAAACTTTAGAAATAAGTCGTATGTCGACTGTTCTTTTATGTATTACACTGCAAGAGAGAGACACTTTGTATCATACTAAGTACTATTTATATGAATTATTTTATAAAAAGATCATAAATTTTATTTAGTCGGATCAGCTCAATAATAATCCCCATATTAATATGATATTTGTCTAAGGACAACTAGATTCAGAGTTTGATTCGACATGTTACAGAAAGTGGGCCAAACAGGCCTATAGTGACATGGCCCCTGACGTAACATCTGAGAAGTGATGAGTGGAGGCAGAATCTACATAGCTTATGAAGAGATATGATAAAGCTCATGGAGCAGGGAAGAGCGACCTAGTAGCGTCAGTGAAGAGGCGGCCAGAAGTTGCACCACAATTCAGTGGGTACACACACACACATGCTCTCGCAACATCAGGCAAAACAATAACGAAGGGGAGATTATGACTCAGAATACTTAAGAGCATTAATAAGGTTAGACTTTTAAACACTGAGAAGTAAGAGCAAGACTGGAATGACAAAACGTGCAAATAAGCCGATGGATATTTGAAAACTCTTCATATTAAAGATAGTAAAATAAATGAAGAGGAAGTGAAGCTTCCATAATACATGGGTTAAAAAGTAGTTATGAGAAAGACTTTCACAAGGGACATTTACATTCCTAGAGGGGGCAGAACCAAGGGCAACATTTCTCCTATTGCTTCAGTAACAAGAAATGTATTTTAAGCCACAAAGACAGTGTCTGCCATAATTATATTTGTTAACGGTCACTATAAAATTAATAAACTTCGTAGAAAGATTTGAAGATATTGAGTCTCAAGAAAGACTTAAACTTGTCTATGTCTTGCCATTTGTTTGATTAATTACTTTTAATATTGACTATGTTGGTGGTAATATTTTCGTTTTTTGTGTCCACAAAGTATACTTAGTTAACTTTTGTTCTTAATTTATTACAGTAGACAATGTTTTTCTTTACTATATATTATTATATAATTTGCAGTCAAGCTTAGTATCTTTATTTTTCTTTTTCACACTTTTCATTTTATTATATAATCAAGTTTCCCACTTACCTGTCAATAGCGGCAACAAAGTGTACTTTTTTTTCCATAACTTTCACTTAACCTTCGTTTGTTATCACAGTTGTGCCAACACTTACTAAATTATTTTCCGTATAAAGACAAATATGTGATAGAACATCAGTTACATCCTTAGTGTCTTTGTTCGATACTACGAGAACACTGTCATCTGCATGCAATAAAAGTTTGCATTTAACACTATGGGATTGCTTACATTGGGCAGAAATAGTACGGATCTCAAATACTTCCCAGTGAAAAATCACGCGGTTAACTTTAATTGTTCTAGTCTTAAATCCCATTAAAAACATTACAAAATATCGTAGACTGAATAAAATCTCATAAATTAGCAAAATGGGATGTATAAAAGAGGTAAACGAGGTGGATGGGGCACCTAGTGGGTCGGTATATAGACAGACGGGTGTGTGGGTGTGGATGTGAACATGGGCGGGTAAGCGCTTGTGGATGAACATGTGTGTGCACATTGTGCTTGTGAGTTGGTGCTATTCTCTCATAGTGCGTGCAGGGCAACAGCGAATAACGAGGCAGTCAAGTCTTCTGGGTCAGTGTTTGCATGGTAAGCAAACAGATGATCTTTTTGCTTTGTGGTGTGTCAAAAGCATTTTTTCGAGCAACAGATTTAATACGTACGAAACATTGCACTCCAATGTCCAAATACCACTCAAAGAAATTTCAAAATAAATAAAGAAAGTTTATGCTGGAAGAGGCCTAATGATCTGTGTTTAAATTACACGTACAGCAGAGCTTTACTATTTGGAAAACTTATTATTGTTATTGAAATTGTTGACTAGTAGGCCTCCTACAGCGTATTTGAGGTAAAACCTGCCTGTGAGGAGGTGTTGTTTCCTCACTGTGTTAGGTACCTCAATGTGCGGTGTTACCTCACTGTGAGGTGTTGCCTCAGTGTGTTAGGCAGAACCTCATTGTGTGGTGTTATCCACTGTGAGGTGTTGTCCACTGTGTTATGTAGAACCTCACTGTGAGGTGTTGCCTCATTGTGTTAGGGTAGCACTCACTGTGAGGTGTTGTACTCACTGTGTTGGGTAGCACCTAACTGTGAGGTGTTGTCTCACTGTGCTAGTAGCACTCTCATCAGGAGGTGTTGCCTCACTGTGTTAGGCAGTTAAATTCCACTGTGAGTGTTTAACGTTAATGTAAGCACAAGAAAGAGATCGCTTTCCTTCATGTTTCTATAGTATTTTTAATATTTGCAATCAGGTCTTGCCATATAAGACAAGTGAAAATTTGTAGTAATACTTTTTGCCAAAATCATTCTCTCTGAAATATAACGAAAAAGATATAGTTCATTGTATGTTTGTTTATTAATAAATTAATGTTAACGTATCTAAAATATATTTAGTTGGGTTTAAAAATTAAATTGCGCTTGTTATAATAAGGTTAGGTAGGTTTTCAAAGTTTCCTCTTGGTACAAAATTATACCTCTTAT
>WNWK01043085.1:0-15676 GCA_009830355.1 Cherax destructor
CCCAATGCTCCCACCTTCACAGCAACCACCCATAGTTTCTCATCAGGTCTCCCGCTTTCCCAACCCCCAACGTACCCTCCAGACTACAGTTTTAGAAAAGAAGTTGAAGGTTTGGTATACAAATGTAGATGGAATAACAAATAAATATGAGGAGTGGCATGAAAGAATCAAGTAGACATCCCCAGACATAATAGCACTCACAGAAACGAAACTTACCAAGATGATAACAAATGCAATCTTTCCACCCAGATATCAAATCCTCAGGAAAGATAGAGGGAGCAGAGGGGGAGGAGGAGTTGCACTGCTCATTAGAAACCGGTGGGGATTTAGGAAATGGAAGGAATGGATGGAATGGGCGAAAGGGACTACATAGGAACAACCCAGTCTGAGGGCCATAAGGTGGTAATTGCTGTAATGTACAACCCGCCACAGAACTGCAGGAGGCCAAGAGAAGAATACGACGAGAGCAACAGAGCAATGGTAGACATACTAGCCGAGGTGGCCAGAAGAGCTCACATGGGAAGAGCAAAGTTACTAGTTATGGGTGATTTCAATCACAAGGAGATTGATTGGGAAAACCTGGAGCCTCATGGGGGTCCTGAATCATGGAGAGCCAAGATGATGGATGTGGTACTAGAAAACCTCATGCATCAACATGTTAGAGACACTACCAGAGAGAGAGTGAGGATGATCCAGCAAGACTGGAACTAGTATTCACCTTCAGTAGTTCGGGCATCGAGGATATCACGTACGAAAGGCCCCTTAGAGCTAGTGATCATGTGGTTCTGTGTTTTGATTATATAGTTGAGCTACAAGTGGAGAGGGGAGCAGGAATAGGACGGGAAAAACGAAACTACAAAAGAGGGGACTACACAGGCATGAGGACCTTCCTACAAGACGTTCAGTGGGAGAGAGAATTGGCAGGAAAACCAGTAAAAGAATTGATGGACTATTTGACAACAAAATGCAAGGAGGCAGAGGAGAGGTTTGTTCCCAAGGGAAGCAGAAGTAATGATAAGACCAGAGGGAGTCTTTGGTTCACCCAAAGGTGTAGGGAGGCAAAAACTAAGTGCACTAGATAATGGAAAAAGAACAGAAGACAAAGAACCCAGTAAAATAAAGAGATTAGCCGAAGAGCGAGAAACGAGTATGCACAGGTTAGAAGGGAGGATCAGCGACAAAATGAAAATGATATAGCATCAAAAGTCAAGTTTGACCTAAAGCTGTTGTATAGCCACATCAGGAGGAAAACAACAGTCAAGGACCAGGTAATCAGGCTGAGGAAGGAAGGTGGGGAGTTCACAAGAAACGACCAAGAGGTATGTGAGGAGCTCAACATGAGATTTAAAGAATTATTTACAGAGGAGACAGGAAGGACTCCAGGAATTCAGAATAGGGAGGTACACCAACAAGTGCTGGATGAAATACACAACCGAGGAGGAGGTGAAGAAGCTGCTATGTGAACTTGACACCTCAAAGGCTGTGGGACCAGACAACATCTCTCTGTGGGTCCTTAGAGAGGGAGCAGAGATGTTGTGTGTGCCACTAACAAAAATCTTCAACACATCCATTGAATGTATTAATATTGGTAGAATTATCGACAATATGTTAAGTAAAAGGACACAAATGCAACCAGTCAATGCGGGGGTTTACTCTATACCCTGTGGCGGCTGCGACAGGATTTATGTAGGAGAAACGGCAAGAAACCTCGAACACGCCTCAAAGAACACACTAATGCATGTAGGAACGATAACCTGAACAACGCCTTCGTACAACACCGAAATTCCACCAATCATCTCATGAAATTCAAAGACGCCAGATTAGTAATCAAAGAAACTGATTTCCGCAGACGCAAGTGCCTTGAATCAGCACTTATCGCTGTTTCTAACACAATTAAACAAAACAAAGGCAGCTTCACCATCTCTGAAGTCTTAGCAAGAATCCTCCTGAAAACAGTAAACCCTACCATCACATAGCCTCTCCTGCTAATACCACACAAGCGCATCGTAGATGTGGAACACTGCTACAGGTCTTTTCTATTCCAACCTCCTACAGAAATATTTGTTTAACCTGTTTTAATACTACCCAAGTAATTGTTATTATCACCTTTTACTCATGTGCAAGTTGATTGTTCTACCTTATTGTATTACTACTACTACTACAACTTATCTCACTACTACTTTTACCACCACTAGTATTACACCTCACTTTGAGAGTATATATATACCCTCTGTGTCCATGTATTGCTTGTAACAGCTTGAAAAAGCTCCTGGAGAGTGAAACGTTGCCACAATAAAATGTCTCATTAGTTGCATTTGTGTCCTTTTACTTAACACATCCTTTGAAACTGGGCAGCTACCTGAGGTGTGGAAGATGGCAAATGTAGTCCCAATTTTTAAGAAAGGAGACAGACACGAGACACTAAACTACAGACCTGTGTCACTGACGTGTATGGTATGCAAAGTCATGGAGAAGATCATCAGGAGGAGAGTGGTGAGCACCTAGAAAGACACAAGCTTATAAACGACAACCAGCACGGTTTCAGGGATGGAAAATCCTGTGTCACAACCTACTGGAGTTTTATGACAAGGTAACAGAAGTAAGACACGAGAGAGAGGGGTGGATAGACTGCATTTTCTTGGACTGCAAGAAGGCCTTCGACACAGTTCCTCACAAGAGGTTAATGCAAAAGATAGAGGATCAGGCACACGTAACAGGAAAGGCACTGCAATGGATCAGAGAATATCTGACAGCGAGGCAACAACGAGTCATGGTACGTGACGAGGTGTCAGAGTGGGCACCTGTGACGAGCGGGGTTCCACAGGGGTCAGTCCTAGGACCTGTGCTCTTTTTGGTATATGTGACTGACATAACGGAAGGGATAGACTCAGAAGTGTCCCTGTTTTCAGATGATGTGAAGTTAATGAGAAGAATTAAATCAGTCGAGGATCAGGCAGGACTACAAAGAGACCTGGACAGGCTACAAGCCTGGTCCAATAACTGGCTCCTTGAATTTAACCCTGCCAAATGCAAAGTCATGAAGATCGGGGAAGGGCAAAGAAGACCGCAGACAGAGTATAGTCTAGGTGGTTAAAGACTGCAAACCTCACTCAAGGAAAAAGATCTTGGGGTGAGTATAATACCGAGCACATCTGAGTCACACATCAATCAGATAACTGCTGCAGCATATGGGCGTCTGGCAACCCTAAGAATAGCGTTCTGATACCTCACTAAGGAATCGTTGAAGATTCTGTACACCATATACGTTAGGCCCATGCTGGAGTATGCAGCACCAGTTTGGAACCCACACCTGGTCAACCATGTCAAGAAACTAGAGAAAGTGCAAAGGTTTTCAACAAGACTAGTCCCAGAGCTAAGGGGATTGTCCTACGAAGAAAGGTTAAGGAAAATCGGCCTGACGACACTGGAGGACAGGAGGGTTAGGGGAGACATGATGACGACATATAAAATACTGCGAGGAATAGATAAGGTGGACAGAGACAGGATGTTCCAGAAATGGGACAGAAACAAGGGGTCACAATTGGAAGTTGAAGACTCCTATGAGTCAAATTGATGTTAGGAAGTATTTCTTCAGTCACAGAGTTGTCAGGAAGTGGAATAGTCTAGAAAGTGACGTAGTGGAGGCAGGAACCATACATAGTTTTAAGACGAGGTTTGATAAAGCTCATGGAGCTGGGAGAGAGAGAACCTAGTAGCAATCAGTGAAGAGGCGGGGTCAGGAGCTAGGTATCGACCCCTGCAACCAGAAATAGGTGAGTACAAATAGGTGAGTACACACACACACACACACACACACGAATATGCACAGGTAAGAAGGGAGGCCCAACGACAGTATGAGAATGACATAGCAGCGAAAGCCAAATCTGACCCGAAGCTGTTGTACAGTCACATCAGGAGGAGAACAACAGTCAAGGACCAGGTGATCAGGCTGAGGAAGGAAGGAGGGGAGGTCACAAGAAATGACCGCGAAGTGTTTGAGGAGCTCAACATGAGATTAAAAGAGGTGTTCACAGAGGAGATAGAAGGGCCTCCAGAAAGGATTAGAGGTAGGGTACACCATCAAGTGCTGGACACAATACACACAACTGAGGAGGAAGTGAAGAGGCTACTAAGCGAGCTGGATACCTCAAAGGTGATGGGGCCGGATAACATTTCTCCATGGGTCCTGAGAGAGGGAGCAGAGGAGCTATGTGTACCCCTAACAACAATCTTCAACACGTCTATCGAAACAGGGCAACTACCTGAGGTATGGAAGACAGCAAATGTAGTTCCAATCTTTTAAAAAGAGACAGGAACGTAGCACTAAACTACAGACCAGTGTCACTGACATGTATAGTATGCAAGGTCATGGAGAAGATTATCAGGAGAAGAGTGGTGGAGCACCTAGAAAGGAATGAGCTTATCAACGACAGCCAACACGGTTTCAGGGACGGGAAATCCTGTGTCACAAACCTACTGGAGTTCTACGACAGGGTGACAGCAGTAAGACAAGAGAGAGAGGGTGGGTAGATTGCATATTCCTGGACTGTAAGAAGGTGTTTGACACAGTTCCACACAATAAATTAGTGCAGAAGCTGGAGGACCAGGCAGGGATAACAGGGAAGGCACTACAATGGATCAGAGAATACCTGTCAGGAAGACAGTTGCGAGTCATGGTACGTGGCGAAGTGTCAGAGTGGGCGCCGGTGACGAGTGGGGTTCCACAGGGGTCAGTCCTAGGACCGGTGCTGTTTCTGGTATTTGTGAACGACATGACGGAAGGAATAGACTCCGAAGTGTCCCTGTTTGCAGATGATGTGAAGTTGATGAGAAGAATTCAATCGGACGAAGACCAGGCAGAACTACAAAGGGATCTGGACAGGCTGCAAGCCTGGTCCAGCAATTGGCTCCTGGAGTTCAACCCCACCAAGTGCAAAGTCATGAAGATTGGGGAAGGTCAAAGAAGACCGCAGACGGGGTACAGTCTAGGGGGCCAGAGACTACAAACCTCAATCAAGGAAAAAGATATTGGGGTGAGTATAACACTAGGCACATCTCCTGAGGCGCACATCAACCAAATAACTGCTGCAGCATATGGGCGCCTAGCTAACCTAAGAACAGCATTTCGACATCTTAATAAAGAATCGTTCAGGACCCTGTACACTGTGTACGTTAGGCCCATACTGGAGTATGCAGCACCAGTTTGGAACCCACATCTAGCCAAGCACGTAAAGAAGCTAGAGAAAGTGCAAAGGTTTGCAACAAGACTAGTCCCGGAGCTAAGGGGTATTCCCTACGAGGAGAGGTTAAGGGAAATCGACCTGACGACACTGGAGAACAGGAGAGATAGGGAGGACATGATAACGACATATAAGATACTGAGAGGAATAGACATGGTGGACAGAGACAGAATGTTCCAGAGATGACACACAGCAACAAGGGGACACAGTTGGAAGTTGAAGATTCAAATGAATCATAGGGATGTTAGGAAGTATTTCTTCAGTCATAGAGTGGTCGGGAAGTGGAATAGCTTGGGAAGCGATGTAGTGGAGGCAGGTTCCATACATAGCTTTAAGGAGAGGTATGATATTGCTCATGGAGCAGGAGCGTGACCCAGTAGCGGCCAGTGAAGAGGCGGGGCCAGGAGCTATGAATCGACTCCTGCAACCACAACTAAGTGAGTACAACTAGGTGAGTACACACACACAAGATCAGCCAGCATGCAGGTCTCCAAGCACATGGTCACTAGTGTTATCAGCTGATATAAATATTTGTAAACATTGCTGACGTCACCAGTTATGACGCCTCGCCATATATCTTCTTCCTCTCGAGTTCTGAGGATATGGACTAGCTTAAGTCAATTTTCTGTGCCGTGTAGCTGCTAGTTCATGTCATGGTCACACATTATATGTTGTGGTGAAGGTGAACGGTAAGGGTACAATTAATGTATGGTATTGTAGTACATGATGAGTGTTAAGTGGTGTGGTGTGTCTGTGGAGTTGTGATTGTATTGTGAGTGTTGCATAGTATGCTGAGTAGTGAGTGCTCTGCACATTATATTGTGAGTGTTGCATAGTATGCTGGGTAGTGAGTGCTCTGCACATAAAGGGGCTTTTCGCATATACACCTAATTGTTATACTCCTTTGTACAAACATGTATCATGCAAAAATAAAATAAATTATTATTATTATTTATTATTATGCGGTGTGTATTATGGGAAATAGTGTGTTTACCAGCAATCGTTCTCCTCTTTGACTGAGAGTGCCACTGTAATCCTACTTCCTAATGCAAAAAACATTTTGCTTCAGTATCTTAGATCTAAGTCATTCCCTCATCTCTCTTATTTTTTTTTTTTTTTTGCCTTGCCCAAAAAACTTTCATGTTTACGTATATTCACTCATTATTACCATTGTAGAAATAAGTTTCCCATCACCATCCTTCAGGTGGTGGGAGGTTCACATGGGATGAAGGTTTTCTCAGGTTCGTCATCCTGGACTGGTTTTTTTTTACTTCAACAATGACAACATAGTGTTTCATATTAATAAACTGTTTACAGTGTTACCTTTCCATTTATTTTATGTGGTTTTAAAAATATTTTTTATGGTGATCCTAGATTGATCTTTATGAAAAATTAAAAATTCCATTTCTCTTGTGTATGGAATAAGCATGATCCTGAGAGGTGGATATTCTCAAATTATAATAACTAAAGTTATGCTGGAAGTAAACCTTTGAAGATTCCATAGATGATTAACCCTTCCTGAAATCTTTGACTATATCCTTGTTGGCAAAGTGAAGTCGCCCAACTCAGACTGACGGATTTCAACATCTTGTATGAGGCTCATCCTGTGTGATGGAATATGACAGGAAACAGTTTTTGTTCCCACTGTGTGACTTTCATATAGAATTGGGTGGCAATGAACCCTTATCTGCAAATATATCCAAATGAGACTATTTTCAGATACACTCCATCAACTCTTCCGATACTAAATAGAATATCTACCAATTTCTACCCTCTATTTATTTTATTAATACTTACTATTCTACCTACCTGAAGTCTACCTGGAGGGAGCTCTTGGGGTCAAAGCCCCCGCAGCCCGGTCCATGACCAAACCTCATGGTGGATCAGAGCTTGATCAACCAGGCTGTTACTGCTGGCCGCTGATACCTTAGGTATCTGTCTAGGTTAATCTTGAAGACAGATAACGGTTCATTGGTAATCCCCCTTATGTATGATGGAAGGCTGTTGAACAGCCTTGGGCCCTTGACACTTATTATGTTTTCTCTTAGTGTGCTCACGGCGCCCCCATTTTTCAGTGGAAAATGCTGCACCTTTTGCCAATTTTCTTGCTTTTATTAAGAGTGATTTCTGTGAGCAGATTTGGGATCGGTCCCTAAAGAATTTTCCAGGTGTTACTTATAGTGAACTTTTCTCGCCTGCGCTCAAGAGACATCAAACGTTTCCAGTAATTGAGGTGCTTTACTGAGCATATATGTACAATGAAGATCTTCTGTACATTCTCCAGACCTGCAACTTTGCCTGCCTTGAAATGAGCTGTTTGTGTGCAACAGTATTCCAGTATAGATAGAACAAGTGGCTTAAAGAGATCATCATTGGCTTGACATCCCTCGTTTTGAAGGTTCTCATTATCAATTCTATCACTTTCCTCGCAGTTGTCATAATGACACTGTTGTGGTCCTTGAAGGTGAGTTCCTCTGACATTGTCACTCCTAAGTTTTTCAAATTAGTATTTGACTATTGTTTGGTTAGAATTTGTCTTACACTTCATTCTAGCTTTTAAGTCCTCAAGTTTTCCATAAAAGAGCACCTGGGATTTGTCCTCATTGAACATCATATTGTTTTCTGCGGCCCATTGGAAGACTTAGTTTATATCCGTTTGAAGATTGTGTCCTCAATGGTCGACACTTTCGTCCAGATTCTAGTATCGTTTGCAGAAGAAGACTCGGTGCTATGGTTTACATCTCTATCTAGGTCGGAAATGAGGATGAGGAAAAGAATGGAGGCGAGTACTGTGCCTTGTGGAGCAGATCTTTTCACTGTGGAAGCCTCTGACTTAATTCTGTTAAAGCTCCATTTGCCCATTTTTCCGGTTATTCCCTTATTACGCATTTTGTACGCTATTGGATCATGATCGCACTTGACGATAAGCTTTTGCAAAGTCAGTGTATACTACATCTACATTCTGCTTTGTCACCCAGTGCTACATAGATCATGTCATGGTAGTCCAGTAGTTGTGAGAGGCAGGAGTCACCTGTTTCCTGAACCCATGCTGCCCTCAGTTGTGCAATGGTCGAGAATCCAAGTGGTTGGGGATCTTCCTTATTAGAACCCTTTCAAAGATTTATATGATGTTACACGTTAGATTTATTGGTCTATAATTATTTATTATTGCTTTGCTGACACCATTGTGGAGTGGGGCTATATTCGTTGTTTGTTTTTCGCAACAATGGGATGACCTGTCCCAAGGTTTCCTCTCCATACCGATAGGAATTTCATGCAGATCTTCATTCAAAAGATTATATATATATATATATATATATATATATATATATATATATATATATATATATATCACTATATATATATATATATATATATATATATATATATTCGTGCCGATTAGGTAAAACTGGTCAATTAGCAGAACTCATCAAAATTAATCCTTTCTAAAATTTTCTCTTATACGTTTAAAGATATATTTTTTAATTTATGTTAATGAAAATTTAAATTTTTACCAAGAGAAACTAAAACCTACCAACCATTATTACAAAAACCAATTTAATTTACCTAACCCAACTAAATATATTTTAATACGTTAACATTAATTTAATATAAACAAACACAATGAAAAATTCTTATTTCAAAATGATTTTAGCAAATTATGCATAAAATTTTCACTTGTCTTATCAAAGGGTTGCTATTAAGCCAAAATCCAATTTACCTAATCGCGACATATATATATATATATATATATATATATATATATATATATTAATATACACACACAAACAAAACAAATAAAAACTGTGAGTTTTCACATTATCAGGGAATAACAGAACATCAGAAGGCTTATAAGGTTGATGTGTTGCCAGACTCAGCGCTCTGAGCGAGAAAGTGAATATTAATTATTAATGAATCTAATTTATATAACCCTAAATTAATATTCATATTAAAATCAATCCTTTTTTTATGAACTTGATCGGTTATATTTCCTCTCAACCACAGACTTTGTTTTATACTACTTTCTTACCCTTTTGAAAATGTATTGAGTGGTTCAAATGTATCACAACCATCACCCACCACAACCATCACCCACCACAACCATCACCCACCACAACCATCACCCACCACAACCATCACCCACCACAACCATCACCCACCACAAAAATCACCCACCACAACCATCACCCACCACATCACCCACCACAACCATCACACACACCACAACCATCACCCACCACAACCATCACCCACCACATCACCCACCACAACCATCACACACACCACAACCATCACCCACCACAACCATCACCCACCACATCACCCACCACAACTAGCACACACACCACAACCATCACCCACCACAACCATCACCCACCACAACAATCACCCAACACAACAATCACCCACCACAACCATCACCACCCACCATCACCCACCACAACCATCACACCACCACAGCCATCACCACACCACAACCATCACCCACCACAACCATCACCCACCACAACAATCCCCAACACCACCCACACAACTATCACCCACCACAACAATCACCCACAACAACATCACCCACCACAACCATCACCCACCACAACCATCACCACAACAACATCACCCACCACAACATCCCCCCACCACCACACCATCACCCACCACAACCATCACCCACCACAACCATCACCCACCACAACCATCACCCACCACAACAATCACCCACCACAACTATCACCCACCACATCACCCACCACATCACCCACCACAACCATCACACATACCACAACCATCACCCACCACAACCATCACCCACCACAACATCACCCACAACAACCATCACCCACCACAACCATCACCCACCACAACAATCACCCACCACAACCATCACCCACCACAACCATCACCCACCACAACCATCCCCACAACAATCACCACCACAACATCACCCACACATCACCCACCAATCACCCACCACAACCATCACCCACCACAACCATCACCATCACAACCATCACCCACCACAACCATCACCCACATACCCTTACAACCATCACCCACCACAACCATCACCCACAACAACCATCACCCACCACAACCATCACCCACCACAACAATCACCCACCACAACCATCACCCACCACAACCATCACCCACCAAAACCATCACCCACCACAACCATCACCCACCACAACCATCACCCACCACAACCATCACCCACCACAATCATCACCCATCATAACCATCACCCACCACAACCATCACCCATTACAACCATCACCCACCACAACCATCACCCACCACAACCATCACCCACCACAACCATCACCCACACAACCATCACCACCACAGCAACATCACCCACACAACCATCACCCACCACAACAATCACCACCACAACCATCACGCACCACAACTATCACCCACCACAATCATCACCCACCACAACCATCACCCACCACAATCATTACCCACCAATACCACCACCACACCATCACCCCCCACAACAATCCACCACCACAACATCAACACACCCACCACAACACACCCATCACAACCACTCACCACCACAACACACCCACCACAAGCACACCACCACAACCCTCACCCACCACAACACCACCACCACACATCACCCACCACACTCACCACCCTACCACCAAAACCATCGCTAATACCACCACCACTACCACCACCAACACCGCACCCACCACCATTACAAACACCACCACACCCACCACCACTACCTCCACCACCACTACCATCACCACCACCCACTGCTGGGAGGGTAATTGCATCACCACCCACTGCTGGGCGGGTAGTAGCATCACCACCCTACATCTGGCAGCCATCACCACCCACGCCATACATCACCACCCACCGGGCAACCATCACCACCCACCTCAGCCACCACCCCACCGCATAGCATCACCACCCACTGCTGGATGTAGCATCACAACACTCACCACCACCATCCACTGCTGGGAGGGTAGTAGCATCACCACCCACTGCTGGGCGGGTAGTAGCATCACCACCCACTGCTGGGCGGGTAGTAGCATCACCACCCACTGCTGGGATAGTAGCATCACAACACTCACCCACCACCACTGCTGGAGCGGTCATAGCATCACCACCACTGCTGGAGGGTAGTAGCACACCATCCACTGCACAGCATCACCATCCACTGCTGGGAGGGTAGTATCGTCACCACCCACTACTGGGAGGGTAGTACCATCACAACACTCACCCCCAACACCCACTGCTGGGCAGGTAATAGCATCACCACCACTCCTGAGCGGGTAGTAGCACCACCACCATCAACACCCACTGCTGGGCGGTTAGTATCACCAACACCCACTGCTGAGGGTAGTACAACTCCCTCTAGGTGTAAGCATCACACACCACTAGCCACCGCCCACGTTAATGATCAACATCCAGCACCTAAGTGTAAATGTCACACCCCTTGCCTTGGCATGGAAGTGTGATACTGGAGGACACCTGGCGCCGTCTCAGTCTCAGGTGTTTTGTTCTTGAAATCTACCTCTGGTGTGAAAACATGTGGTATGACCCATGGAGGGTGACCCCCCAAAACCTGGGGTTAAGGGGGGATGCGGGCAGGATGATATAAGCTCTAGGAAACAGGTAGAAAAGGAGATTCTGGCGGAGCTCTGGGCAAGAGATTCGGGCAGAGCTGCTGCCTGTACGCACAGCTCTAGGAGAGGGCTCCTGGAGAGTCTCTGGAGGAGACTCTGTTGGAGACACTGGGTAGTGCTCGTGCTGTGTAGGTCTTGGGATCTGTGGCTAGAGTCTGAGTTCCTGAGGTGAACTCTCCTACTGCACTAATATTGTAAGTTATATTCAGTTTTGTCAGTAAACTGAAACCCTTGTCTCACTGCTTATGTCTGCCATCCCAGTTTATTTAAACCCATTAGTGTTCTCCTGTTGCCAAATATATTATTGCACCAGGACTTAACAATAAACTGTTTGAGTAGAAAAGTAATATTCACTGTCCCCGATATTTATTTCTTTAATTTATTATTTTATTTCAAGTACTGAGGGGTGAGTAGTGTAGAGTTAATGAGAGGTGCTGGTGTAGCACCAGTGACCTCCACTCTTGTCACTCACCTCTCCTCCCACTCACCCTTTATTCCTTATTCCCAAATTATACTTTCGCTCCTGGCCCTCCTATATGACAGGGTAGCAGCATCACCACCCACTGCTGGGCGGGTAGTAGCACCACCACCCACTGCTGGGTGGGTAGTAGCACCACCACCCACTGCTGGGTGGGTAGTAGAACTACCACCCACTGCTGGGTGGGTAGCAGCATCACAACACCGCCGTCAGCCTGAACCGATGAGTGTTGGTGACGCAAAACCACTGCTGGGTCAATAGATGCATTTACGTGTACAGGAGGTGGGGAGGGGGGGTAGGAAATGGATGGGAGGATGGACTGGGGAGGGAGGAGATATTGAGTGGAAAAAAAAAAAAAAAAAAAAAAAAAAAAAAAAGTAGCACCACCACCCACTGCTGGGCGGGTAGTAGTACCACCACCCACTGCTTGGCCCATTGTTGTGCGGGTAGTAGCACCACCACCCACTGCTGGGTGGGTAGCAGCATCACAACACTCGCCGTCAGCCTGAAAACCGATGACGTGTTGGTGACGTCATAAAACTAGCTGGGTCAATAGATGTATTTACGTGGTACAAGGGAGGGGTGGGGGAGAGGGAGGGGAGGGGTAGGAAGAGGGATGGGAGAGGATAGGGAGTTGGAGGAGAGGGGGGAGGGAGAGGATATTGAGTGGAAGGATAGGAGGGGAGGGGAATAATTCTGGGGTTAGTGGAGTAGGAGGGAGGGTGAACGGGGAGTATGAGGGGACATGGGCTTCGGAGGAGTGGTCGCAGGAGCGTAGACCTCAGGAAGGAGGGGTGAGGGAGGTAATGGAGGTGAGGGAAATAAAGGAGGTGAGGGAAAGTACTAGTGGAAGGTACTAAAGGAGCGTGAAACTAGTGGAAGGTACTGAAGGAGCGAGAGTACTAGTGGAAGGCTAAACGTAGTACTATGGAAGGTACTAGGGAGAGTACTAGTGGAAGGTTCTGAAGGAGCGAGAGTACAAGTGGAAGGTACTAAAGGAGCGTGAGTGCTAGTGGAAGGTACTGAAGAATCGAGAGTAATAGTGGAATGTTCTGAAGGAGCGAGAGTACTAGTGGAAGGTACTAAAGGAGCGTGAGTACTAGTGGAAGGTCTGAAGGAGCGAGAGTACTAGTGGAAGGTACTAAAGGAGCGTGAGTACTAGTGGAAGGTACTGAAGGAGCGTGAGTACTAGTGGAAGGTACTGAAGGAGCGAGAGTACTAGTGGAAGGTACTAATGGAGCGTGAGTACTAGTGGAACGTACTGAAGAAGTGAGAGTACTAGTGGAAGTTACTAAAGGAGCGTGAGTACTAGTGGATGGTACTGAAGGAGCGTGAGTACTAGTGGAAGGTACTGAAGGAGCGAGAGTACTAGTGGAAGGTACTAAGGGAGCGTGAGTACTAGTGGAACGTACTGAAGAAGCGAGAGTACTAGTGGAAGGTACTAAGGGAGCATGAGTACTAGTTGAACGTACTGAAGAAGCGAGAGTACTAGTGGAAGGTACTAAGGGCGCGTGAGTACTAGTGGAAGGTTCTGAAGGAGCGAGAATACTAGTGGAAGGTACTAAAGGAGCGTGAGTGCTAGTGGAAGGTACTGAAGAAGCGAGAGTACTAGTGGAAGATTCTGAAGGAGCGAGAGTACTAGTGGAAGGTACTAAAGGAGCATGAGTACTAGTGGAAGGTTCTGAAGGAGCGAGATTACTAGTGGAAGGTACTAAAGGAGCGTGAGTACTAGTGGAAGGTACTGAATGAGCGTGAGTACTAGTGGAAGGTACTGAAGGAGCGAGAGTACTAGTGAAAGGTACTAAGGGAGCGTGAGTACTAGTGGAACGTACTGAAGAAGCGAGAGTACTAGTGAAAGGTACTAAGGGAGCGTGAGTACTTGTGGAAGGTACTGAATGGACGTGAGTACAAGTGGAAGTAGTGAAGGGGCGTGAGTACTAGTTGAAGTACTGAATGGACGTGAGTACTAGTGGAAGGTACTGAAGAAGCGAGAGTACTAGTGGAAGGTACTGAGGGAGCATGAATACTAGTGGAAGAACTGAAGGAGCGTGAGGACTAGTTGAAGTAATGAAGGGGCGTGAGTACTAGTGGAAGTACTAAAGGGGCGTGAGTACTAGTGGATGGTAAAGAGGAGGCTTGAGTACTAGTGGAAAGTACTGAGGGAGCGTGAGTACTAGTGGTAGGTTTACTGAGGGAGCGTGAGTACTAGTGGTAGGTTTACTGAGGGAGCGAGAGTACTAGTGGAAGGTAATGAGAGAGCTTGAGTACTAGTGGAAGTACTGAAGGAGTGTGAGTACTAGTGTAAGGTGCTAAGTGAGCGTGAGTACTATTGAAAGTTACCGAAGGAGCGTGAGTACTATGAAAAGGTACTGAAGGGGTGTGAATACTAGTAGAAGGTACTGAGGGAGCGTGAGTACTAGTGATAGGTGTACTGAGGGAGCGAGAGTACTAGTGGTAGGTGTACTGAGGAAGCGAGAGTACTAGTGGTAGGTGTACTGATGGAACAAGAGTGCTAGTGGAAGGTAATGAGAGACCGTTATTACTAATGAAAGGCACTGAATAAGCGGGAGTACTAGTGGAAGGTACTGAAGAGGCGTGAGTACTAGTGGATGGTACTGAATGGGCGTCAGAACAAGTGGAAATACTGAAGGGGCGTGAGTACTAGTGGATGGTACTGAGGGGGCGTGAGTACTAATGAATGGTACTGAGTGGGCGTGAGTACTAGTGGATGGTAATGAGGAGGTGTAAATAGTAGTGGATGGTAATGATGGGACGTGAGTACTATTGGACTCAATAAATGTCAGAAGTCCTAGACTGTTCAGCTGCCTCCCAGTATACATAAGGGTGATTACAAATCGACCCCTGGCTGTTTTCAGGAAGGCGCTGGACAGTCACCTAAAATCAGTACCTGACCAGCCGGACTGTAGTTCGTACGTCGGTTTGCGTGCGGCCAGCAATAACAGCCTGGTTGATCAGGCCCTGATTCCGCGCGAAGCCTGGTCACAGTCCGGACAACAGGGGGGTTGCTCCTGAAACCCTCTCCAAGTATACTCCAGGTATATAGTCAATGGCTTCTTCAGTCCATTGCAGAGAACGGTGGAAGATGAGTAGATTTGAGGTTATCATTCCCTCAGCCTGGAGTCTATGTGTTCAGTAAATCAATCTTGAAAAACATAAATTAATCAACGAATCTCAGCACGGTTTACAAGGGCGTTCCTGCCTTACAAATTTAATAACTTTCACTAAGGTATTTGAGGGGGCAGATCATGGTAATGAATATGATATTGTTATATGGACTTCAGTAAGGCTTT
>WNWK01043086.1:0-15675 GCA_009830355.1 Cherax destructor
AGTTTCCAAAGAAATTTATTTGCACATTTTTCATATATACAATACCTGTTTAATAAATTCGCTTATATTGATTTAACCCTACGCTTCTTTGCTTGTCTCTTGTATTTTTACTTCGAGAGAATCGCTTGTTATTATCCAGCAGTAATTCGCTAATAATAACAGACTCCATTTTCCTGGTAGCTTTTGTCTATGACTGAGATGATATGGTGGATATGTTCACCATGTTCATCGCTGACTGTATGTTCACCATGTTCATCGCTGACTGCTTCGCAGTTGGCTGGAAGAAATCTAACTGAGAATGAAGGAATTGTATGTTGAAAGCATTTTCAGCGAGGTGATTTCACTAGTGCAATCTGGAGTAATTCTAGATCTCTGAAAACGACGTTAAATTCACTCCGAGTTAAAACTTGCTGCTTAGAATATGTCAAGTTACGAGTATATTCAGGATCTTGTGAAGTTGAAGACTCACAAGTTTTGCAGGATATGTTATTCTTTTATCCTCTGACTCAAGGAACGATAACTTTGGAGGCTCAAGAATAAGTAATCTTTGCCGAGAGGTAACGAATGTAGAGCAGATGGTATATAGCATATTCTTGCGAATACCGTTCCTAACTATAGGCATCATGTAGATGTAACAATCGCTTATTGATTTATGTAACAATCGCTTATTGATTTATTTTCCAATTCAACCACTGGCAAAGGCTTTTTGCTCAAGTATTGCAGCATATGTAAAAGGCCCAAGTCTTAGCCTGAACTTCAATCTTACAGTAAAAACATAAGTAGCATAACGAAAGTTATGTACACTGTTCATGCAATGTTAAGGTATACTTCTCCAAATGTGGCAGAAAAAATGTCAAAAGCATTGTAAGACTTCCAGGAATGAACTGATATTATCCAATTAGTAATATCTAGATTCCATCTGTCATTACTGTTGTCAACGAAACAGTTCCTAAATCAAAGTACATTTCAAAATTGGTGGTCCATTCAGTAGAAGCCAATTCCCATCCATTCCTCCAAAAAAAATAAAAGACGAAACTGGGAAAAAAACAACTTTTGATGTGATATATAGGAAACTGCTTTGTATTCCGTGCCATTCCAAGATGCTGGCAATGGCTTCAACAGCTTTGGTCATAGAGAAGGTGAACATACCAATTGTTCCAAGAGTTTGGTCCTCGTTACCGTAGGATAGCATTGACAACATAATGCCAACTGGATGAGACGTTCTCGAGTAATGAGCGAAATAAAATGGAAAAGTTGAAGGAAGGAAAAAATTCAGGTAACCTCTTAACGGTATCCCCGAAGGCTTCCTTCGGGTATACCTAATTATAAATATTTCCAAAGTATCCACCAGTGTATTCCCTATTATTAATTATCCATCCATCTGTCAAATGATGTGAAAGTTTCATACCACTTATATTGCTCACCTTAAGGAACACTTATAGACAATTTGGAGCTGTCAGAATAGGACATTTCAGACCGAGTCGAAATATACGATCAACCATTCCACTGTTTTTTCTGCCATGTGGGATTCCGTCTACCATCGATATTCTTTCCAAGACACATTGATGTTATTTCTAAGAATATACTATATTTACTCGTGTAATTGAAGCCTTTACTTTGAATATTGACATAATATTGTATCTAAATATAATCTGCTCAGGTATGCATGTGTTTAGCGTTCCCAATGCATATCACAAAAAAAATAATGTACGTTGGCCTCTGCATTCTTAATA
Organism: Cherax destructor; assembly: GCA_009830355.1. Classification (NCBI taxonomy): domain Eukaryota; kingdom Metazoa; phylum Arthropoda; class Malacostraca; order Decapoda; family Parastacidae; genus Cherax; species Cherax destructor. Next base: position 1,734 of record WNWK01043086.1, read on the forward strand.
ACAAGAACTCTATGCATACTCGCTTTAATTAAAGCTGACAGCTTTGCTGTAAGCTGTTCGAATTAAAGTGAGTCAAACTATACGACGGGTTGGGTTAGAACTCGCGATCAGAGAGTCTCAAAACTCCAGACCGCGGGTTTGAACCCCACCCGTGGTATAGTTTGTTTACAATCGTGTCATTACGATTTCGTGAGTCAAAGTGAATCATATCCGTAGGATGTTAACATACCGTAATTAGGGTAAGTTGAAGATGGGTAATGAAGCCAATATGCAGTTAAACTAGAATAATAACTCTTCGTAGGGATAAGGGTGAGCAAGATCAAAAAAACTTTAATGTGGTAAACATCCGGGGAGAACCATTCACAAAAACTCTGCTGACTATTTGATAAAAATGCTACAATATCTTCTGTAGTTTCAATGTTAAACTTGATTGAAGATTAGCTAAGTGCTTCTGTACAATGTAAACATGAAAAGTATAAACAGTGGATAGATGCCAAAATATTTTCAATATTAAAATATTTTCTCTCTTGGCAAAACGTAAAATGGGATACATTATCCGTTCAGATTTAGACATCTTTCAGAAAATTCCTTCTTAATATAGCACAGAAATATACCTATGCTATGAGGTGAGCCGAGAGCATCTTCCTCAAACACTCCGATCCTGAGGAATCCTAAGGTAATTAGGTTAATATTTACTTAAAAAAAAAGGGTGGAAATTAGAAGTAGAGGCAGACTGCAGAAATTTCTTCTTTCGGAAGAAGCATTACATCCGATTCTGCTATTCAAGATATAATAGTATACACAACCAATAACTCAAAACGCACATGACCGAATATTAACATGGAGTGGTGAAGGACGCAGTGAATCACTTACATAAAGATTACTAGATTATACAAATAAGGGCCTCGAAAGGAGGTCAGGAAATGCGTCATGTTCATTCGACATGACGCCCGTAATTTGCAATATCCAGGTCCACCTACACAACCTGAGGAAATTAATTTTGCAACTTTACAGTTTGAGGCAGTAACTACAGATTTTACTGTATCAATGACACTGAAATGTTTACACTGTATGAATAAACAGGAGTCAGTGAAGGTTTATGTCTGTTTCTTTATGTTATATAGATCAAGGACCGTAAGTCCACCTCTCCTTCTGATGAATAACTCACACTAATTTAGCGTTAAAAATGAGTAAACAAAATTAAAATTTATGTTAAAAGTTACATGAATCTTTTTAGGTTTTGCGCGGGAATCTTATTATCAGTAATAATGTTGTTATTTCTAATGCATAAGAATATTCATACCACAGTAAGCCCTTCGATCAAAATTATTTTTATGAATAAATAGAAAATATAATGAAATGCTTGAGGATCCTCTAATTTAAAAAAATATTGTGTTGTACCTGCGGATGTTTCTCCTCGAAATAAAGTTATAGGTGAGCAGTTGAAGTACCTGAGGAAAATAGAGGACTAAGTACTTGTCATGATCCTTCCTAATTATTTGCTGTATGTGAGTAGAATTGGGTCTTTCTTGCTTCTATTAGAAAATATAGATATGGATGAATAAATATCAGGTGTGATAGACAATGACATTCAAAGAAACATGAATCATTTTATATATTAATCGAGGTAATGCCAGATGAAGAGGGTTATCTTCGGGTGGTCTGAGCAAAATCTAGATGGGTAGAAACCATCCTGACTGTAAATGAATTGGTTTGCCTTTAGAACAATGCATTGCCCTCTAGATCAGCTAAGGAAGTCATTACACTACGTAGGTTTGCTGATCGTCTCCAGAAAATGGTTCCTAAATAGTCCAAGGTACACACAGGATGACTCGAGGAACATAAGTCATTATAATTCACACTAACACCCTTAGGAGGGAGGATATAGAAATGTCTGTACTCATCACGGTGCTTCCACCTTCCCTAGAGTGAGAATACAAACTAATGAGAGCACTGTCAATATTTAGTGATGTTTAACAGTGTTAATTTGCATAGATCTGAGTAGGCTGCAGGTTGGTTCATTTAATGGTATACGTATTCTATATGTGATACTATATAGTATCACAAATAGAACACATATACCAACAAATTGGTATATGAAAATCATATCTGTAAGATTTTTTTTTAATATTGATATATATTTTAGGGAAACATTAAAGTGAAATTGAATATCCTCCTGTGAACTGAGGATTGGGAGGAAATCGAGTTATAATAAAAAAATGAAGTTAGCTTTAATTCCTTGGAATAAGAATCCTCTACTAGTATCTTAGCGCCTCCCTTGAATGGAAATGTTGCCACTCTAAAGAGTTTTGGGATGAACATAGACTCGTTTTTTTTTTAAATTAAAAGGATGCTGTGGAAATAGCCATTAAAAAAATCACCTCCCAGCCATGATATAAAGTCTGATTATAATTCAAAGTAAACATGGCTGAATGTTGTCAACACCTATTTCATTATTATTAATTAATGCAACACTAACACTAATTAATATTATTACTGGGAGCCAATAAATGAGATTACTCGTGGATGAGTTATTACAAGTGATTGTCGTTACGTATATTTAGTAAATTTAACATGATTTTTTTTTTTAGTAAATTGTTGTTTAGCGTGACGGTCATGCGGAGGAGAGTCGTTAGGAAAGATGAGTATCCATCAGGGGACTTATCGGTTGACACCAGTATTAGATGCATTACTACTTTATAATTCTGATAAATTCGACAGTTTTAACATTCCATTGGCTGTATTGCTGGATTATTTGAGGCGTTCGATTACCCTAGAGATTCAGAGCATTGAATGTTGACCCCCAAACGAGTTTATCTTTTTCCTCTGAATAAAATATAAAAAAATGTGAAAGGCATCACTCTTCAATGGCTGATACATCGTACGAAGTTGGTAGCATGTTTTATGGGTTTAGGCTGTGTAGGCACAAATTTTGTTGAAATATGTGCAATAATTAGAAACATCCATCTTCTGGAGTTTTCCTCAAAAAACTCTTGATTTTAGGTTGTGTAAGTTACCATATGCCTGTGATCAGAAAAATACAGGAGAGTGAATGAACTAAGTGCCGAGCACTCGTCTATCTTAGTATTGCTATAATTATTATTATAAACTTTATTGTCTCTACTTTTAGTATTGAGGTTCTATTATGAATTACTAAATTATATTTTAAGTTTTCATTGTTCAGAATATTAAAATATCCATTATGTCACCTGTATGCCAATCTTATTTTTTGCAGGATAAAGTGTCATGTGATTTCCTACTCTGCATGTGATGTTATGTGTTAGATGACAACGTCACCCAGGGATGACTACGTCACCCAGGGATGACTACGTCACCCAGGGATGACTACGTCGCCCAGGGATGACTACGTCGCCCAGGGATGACTACGTCACCCAGGGATGACTACATCACCCAGGGATGACTACGTCACCCAGGGATGACAACGTCACCCAGGGATGACTACTTCACCCAGGGATGACTACGTCACCCAGGGATGACTACGTCACCCAGGGATGACTACGTCACCCAGGGATGACAACGTCACCCAGGGATGACTACGTCACCCAGGGATGACTACGTCACCCAGGGATGACTACGTCACCCAGGGATGACAACGTCACCCAGGGATGACTACGTCACCCAGGGATGACTACGTCACCCAGGGATGACTACGTCACCCATAATCTGATCAGTTCATATTCTTTCAGACACTGGAAAGGAGAGCATGTTTTGACAAATGGATGATGTTTGTCTTTGCCCACCCTCTTTCCTATTAAATTCTGGAATACTTGTCACCTACAGGAGATTCTGGAGAAAAGGAGTTATAACAGGCTTGGTTGTTTTTATGAGAAATTTGTAAGATAAGATAAGATCTAGATAATCTAGACAATTACTTGGCTAAGTCACTGTCCAGCTGTGTACCTGCCTACAACTTGGATGATGTAAATTTAAGGTTGTAAACACTGAGTTTGTAGGTGAGACAGGTTGTCATGTATTGCAGATTTACTCAAATTGTGGTTTTGTGTAAATAATTTTATAGGGTTAATTATGTAGAACTTTGTAGTGAGAATTACTGATGCAGTCATCATGGCTGTATAGTTTTTTCTACATAGTTTTACAGGCTAAGAGCTGTTGTCCTTCCTCAGATTATTTCAAAGCCCAGCCCTATCTAAGGTATACTATCCCCGCAGGATGTGACCCACAACAGTCGACTAACACCCAGGCACCTACTTACTGCTAGGTGACAGATGACACAGATGCAACAGATGCAAGGAAATATGCTCAACTTTTCCACCCTCGCCGGGAATCGAACCACAGACACTCAGTATGTGAGCTGCCAACCTAGCCACGGGACACCTACGAGGTGCTATCATTTAAGTTCCTGGATTGATAGGCTATACACTGATCCTATCATTTCTCCTACTTCTTGAATCATAGACCTCTTCTTTCCTAACATCGTCTAGCATCGTATGTGGTTCTGCTTGAATCTCCTCTTCGTCGTTAAAACGCCGCCCATTCAGTGCCATTTTTATTTTTTTGGAAGAAAAAGAAATCAGAGAGGGCTGGATCTGGAGAGTATGGAGGGTGGGGGACCACCGCCATGTTGTTTTCTCCCAGAAAACGATGGTCTTTCTGGTCTTGAGACAGCAAGCGGGGCACAAATTTCACACCTACTCACCTCGTGTTCAAATTTTCAGTCAAAATTCTTTAACACGACCCATAAGAAATTCCCACAACACTTGCAATGTCTTGGATACTATGACGAAGATCTTTGTGAATATATTTCCTTACGTGAATTTTCAATATTGGCATCTGCTTATGAAGTTGATGGACGACCAGCGTGTTCATTCATCCTCAACTGACATTCGTTCTGCTCTGAATCGAGAAAACCATTCGAAACACTGTGTCCAGCCCATTGCTTAGACTCTAAATGCTTGCTGAAGCATTTTGTAATTTTTGGCAAGCCGCTTTACTGTGCTTGAAACATAATTTAACACACTCATAATGTTCTTTCTTTAAGAATTTTATATATTACACGAAATATTGCAAGAACGCCATGACAAAACAACAAAAAATGCCCATCTAACCTCAGTGGAATGTCCGACCGTATTGAAACTATCTGTGCTACTTCACAAAGGCGGGTACCCGCATATTTCACGCACAAAGGCGGGTACTCGCATATATCACGCAGGAACTTTTTGATAGCCCCTTCTATAATCCAATGTTTCATATTAACATATTCGTGTTAAACGATTATGCATTACTAATTATCTATTATTTATATTTATTCATATACACTTATTATTCATTAAAAGTAGATTCACTATTGTTGAAATTTCCTTACCACTTATTACTGACAAATATTTAACCTGTTTAAAGCAACCATTACAAAAATTAGCTTTGTCATGTAATATCTAGAAATTATCCTCATAAATCACCTGATTAGTAATTATTTTTGTGTAGTTTAGTCTTACGCTTTGACTGATGTTTAGTGTGTCTTATTATTACTAAAGTACAGGCTACGAGTGAAGGGCATGTAATAAAGTGGTGAGCTTGTCCGGGAGCCAGGAACTATACCTTAATATTCTATGTCTAAATTTGATAGTTTTAGGTGTGCAGAAAAAAAATTAATGTTTAATTTTTATCTATGAAGACATCAAATTATCTTGAACAGTTACTACAACAATGCAGAGATTCAATTAACTTTTCTGGTGTATTTGACTTATAGAACAAATTATAGACGATCTCACTTTATCCCGACTTAGGACACTGACCTGGCAAAATCTTTCGAAAGTTCGCCGAGTCTTTGGCATTTCTTGTAACAGTAGGATTAAAAGTAATCAGGTTGGAAAATTAACTAAAAAGGAATTGTTCCTGGAGGTAGATTAGAAATACAACATGCTATTTTCTAGAGAAGAAATTTGTTACAGATATATCAGACATTGATAGATTAGATAATCTAGATGACCTAAAAGGTATGGCAGCTCCTCTTCTTTCCGAACTTGTATTAAGTCCTGTAACTCCTTCATGGTTCTTGACTACTATGATGGTTACCAGTTTGACTCAGTCTCCACACCGACTTATATGGGAGCCAATCAGCCCCTCTTTGAGAACCCCGTGGACCATTTGTAATGGTAGACAGATGTTAAGTCAGGAGAGACATGGTGCCCAACGTGAGGACTGAACCTCCACCTCAAAGAGAAGATACTCTGGCTACAAGAACTGATCCATCTTCATCAAGGACACACACTCTTAGTCGCATTCTAGATCCTTTTCAGTTGAGGAGACAGAATTTAGTTCCGAGGACTGCGAATATTCGCGCCTCTCCTCTTCCTCCAAGAACCAATCCTAATCATTTATGGGCAGAGTATGTTTCTCTGAAAACTGACTCTGCACCGTCAAGAAATTCTCCACGTCTGTCAACAACAGAGACTGGGTCCCATCCTAAGGTTTTCCAGGTGTACTCTTTAAAACCACTCAAAACAATATGAAGTTCAATGCAGAGATATTTCAACTACTCAGATATGGAAAGCTTGAGGAAATTAAAACTGTATCAGGGTATACAACAAATTCTAACCATACAACAGAGCGAAAAAGTGATGTGAAGAACCTGGGAGTGATAATGTCAGAGGATCTCGCCTTCAAAGACCACAACAATGTATCTACCGCATCTGCTAGGAAAATGATAGGATGGATGATGAGAACCTTCAGAACTAGGGACGCCTAGCCCATGATGATTCTCTTCAAATCGCTTGTTCTCTCTAGGCTGCAATACTGCTGTATATGCAGTTGCTCCCCAGCCTTGGTGGTGCACGAGTGAGCTCAGTCGACCCCCTGGTGGAGGTTAGGTGAAATTTTGTTTTCACCACAATGGCGGATACTTACCGGCGCCGTGTCAACACTGTCTGCGTGGATTTGATTAAAGGTGCTGTGTATCCTGACAATGCTGAAGTCATCTTGCCATTGATTATACGTGACACCTTCGGAATCCCGAATGAGGCCATTTATGGTATCTCTTTGAATGGGGCCGCCAGATTTTTCGTCAAGTTCAACTCCCCCGGTGTGTATGAAGCAATAGTGGACAAGTTTCAAGAGAAGAATATCGTCATCAATTCAGAATTGGAGGTGCGTAATGCACGGAGGGATCATTCTCCCTCAAAATTACTTTGAGGAGGCCTATCCCATCATATGTCCAGATGCAAGAGTTTCGTACGCAAGTATGTCTTGTATGTCAGACAGGTATGGACGTGCCAGCTCTGTGGTGCCCCGGGGCATGTGGCGGCTTCGTGTGATCAACGCAGGGAGCGCCAACCTGGACATCGGGATGATGGGGTATCTTGTACCGAGGTGGACCCGAGAGAGAAGACCAAGAAGTGTGTAGACATGGTTCTTGATACTGAGGATGTCCCTCGGAGTTGGAGTGAGGCTGTTGATGCTGCTGAGGAGGCTGTCCTGACTTTGACCCCAGAGCTGCAGGAAGGGGTGAAGGATTGTTCTAAGGTTGCCATGGTGGGTGACTTGTTAGAGGTGGTCTCTGAGTTGCCGAGGCCCTGTTTCGAGGACATCCAGAGCCTCCTTGAGAGCCCATCCCCGGTGGGTGTTTTGAGTCTGGACGAGGATTCACCTGGTGTTTCGGAGTGTCCTGAGTGTGAGATTGGTCCGGTGGGGGACTCTGTTCACTCTGTGCCTGAGGTGGAGGTGCATAGGGAGGAAAGTCTTGGAGATATGGAATGTGTGGGAGCATCCCACAAGCGGCCCAGTGGGGCTGCTGAGGATGATGTCATAACCCCAGGCCAAAGGTCTTGTAAAATGGCCTGGAAGGATGTAGTTAAGGGGTAGAAGGTCATGTCCCAAGGGAGCAATGGTGGGGTAGGGGTAGGGGTGAAAGGAGGTAGGGCGCTAAGTGGGGCCTCTGTGCCAGGTGTGATAGGATCTGTGCGCCGAAGTGGCAAACCCCCTTTGACCTTTTCAGGTGTTTCAACTTGAATGTTAATGGCCTCCGGGCGGAAGTTCGGAGGAGATGGGCTGAGGTGACACTCAGAAGGTTGAATGTGGATGTATGCTTTCTCCAAGAGCATAATTATAAATTTGGTAGGGATTTGTGTTTGACGGGATATAAGTGTTATACCGGGAGTTCGGGGAATTTCAAGGGTGGGGTGATGTTGGGTATTCGCGAGACCAGCCCCTTCAAGTTAAAAGCCTGGGAAGAGGGGAGCGGTGGTAGTATGGGTGGATGAGGATTGAGGTGATATACAAGTGTGCTTCATTGGTGTGTATATGCTGGCGACATACAATCGCTGTGCTAAGGATGAGTTTGTATGTGATGATTTAGTTTATGCGATGCGAGGTTTACCGATAGTTACGATATGTGAGGGAAAAGTAGTGTAAATAGGGTTATGGTTGTTCAGTCAGCCGGGAGTATCATTAACGAGTTACAGCCTGCACTACCATCTAGCGGGCTGGGGCAAAACTCTTGTTCCCGGTTGTCTGTTGAGGGTTTTTACTTTCTACTCCTGGTAGTATGACTCTTACCTGGTGTCGGTTGGGGAGTGGAAAGTCACTTCACCTTCACTCTTCTCCGGATCAGGTAAGGCGAACTACCAGGGGTATTTCTTTTGTTTGATTATTGTTTTCTTTGGTTACCAGTAGTGACTTGGCCATTTTGAAACACCTTTTTCCATCTTAAATGTTTTAACTCATGGTAACCAGAATATTTTCTTTATTATCAGCTCTGCCGATGGACTGGTTCTCCAGAACAGACGCATGACTTACGAGCAAGATTCCCTGGACTTAACGGGAATTCCACAACTCCTCTGTCTCTAGTTTCTAACTTGTGTGCATTAGAAGGTGTTGCTGAAGATCTCACCTCCGTTTGGTACCTACAGTGTGGTATTTCAACCAAGTGGTCCCAGGAGATTACCATCTACTCCGGAGACATACCACCTACTCGGAGACAACCATCATCTTTTCTCCCCCTCTCCGGTTATTACCTCCTGCCTCACCAACAGACCAGAACCACAACGGATAATTGCTGGGGATTGGAATTGCATTATTAGAGGGAGGGATGTGGAACCTCGGGTGGCGGGTTGTATGTTGCAGAGCTTGCGGGAGGTGATGCTGGCGGTTAAAGTCGAGGATGTGGTTAGGGGTGGAGGGTGGCGGTGGTTGTCGGGGGTTTTCCAGGTTATCCACTAACCCCTTTTCCCATTGGGGAAAGGGGGTGGGTTTTTTCCCTTTTAGGTGAGTATGTGTGTGGTGACTCAGACGGGGTGGGGGGGGTGGTGGTTGGTTTGGTTAGTAGTTTTGGTTTCACTTTGGGTTTCAGGGGTTTATTCTATGGGGGTTTGCCTTACTTGGTGGCCAGGTGTGCGCCCTTCGTTTAGTTTTGTTTTCCCCTTTTCGTGTTCTCCTTTCACAACTTTTTGTTGAAGTTTTGGACTTATTATAGCATTCAATTATTGTTATATGGGATTAATTTTCATTTTTTTTAGGTTGTGAGTTGTGTTTGTAGTTTTGACTTGAAAACCCGCAATATAGAAATGAGGTATCATGGTTTTTTTTTATTTTATTGTTTAGGTATGTATTGAAACTGCATGGGTCTGCTCCGTAGACTCCATCACCGTGAGGTGTTGGAGCAAGGTCACGGGAGCAAGGTCACGGGAGCAAGGTCACGGGAGCAAGGTCACGGGAGCAAGGTCACGGGAGCAAGGTCACGGGAGCAAGGTCACGGGAGCAAGGTCACGGGAGCAAGGTCACGGAGCAAGGTCGGAGCAAGGTCACGGGAACAAGGTCACGGGAGCAAGGTCACGGGATCAAGGTCACGGGAGCAAGGTCACGGGAGCAAGGTCACGGGAGCAAGGTCACGGGAGCAAGGTCACGGGAGCAAAGTCACGGGTATCTCTTTCACGAATGTCATGGAGATCTCTCATGTTATATGTGTGTGCCTAGATTATCTTTATTATTATTGATGGTTTATATTAACATAAGATAGTTTTGTAATTTTTGTAGGTATATCAGTACTTGTATGCTTTCGACCCCTTTGGGGTTTCATATTGTTTGTTTTAGTTAAAGGATTCTTTGGAGTTTTGATTATATATTATTTTTGTATAGTATATTATATATGCTCCATGTAATATGTTTATATATTGTATATGTATCAAACTTATGATCATCGGATCCCCCTTTATGTTAAACTCAGGTTCTTTAGTCTTTCCTCCGTGGCTTTAGCCCGGGTGTATTGATTTTGTGTACGCAAACAAACGGTGTAGGGGTTTTGCTTTGCAGTACTTATATAGCATCCGTAACATTGCTTCCCTTTACTTTTAGTGTAAAATGTGCTATTTCATATGGTGACGATATGTGTTGTAATATATTGTGAACAAGGTTTTGTCTGTGTTCCATGGGTTTTGTATGATGGTGCCTTGCAATTAAGTGTAGAGTTAGGGTTTGGATGTATGGGAATGCTTTCCGGGGGTATTCTCCCGTTTTGTTATCTCATAGAATTTGTTTTGTAACGAAAATAATGTACATAACAGTGTGTCTACTTGACTTAAATTAAGCTTTTGGGTGTTTTAGGGGTTCTTATTGTGTAGGTTAAGGCTTTCATAATGTCTAATGTCTTCACATTATAGGATTTTCAATTGTCTATGTTTTTCAAAGTCAATTACGAGAGTGCCTTATTTCAGGTATATATGTATTTATTCTGTTGGCCAATTGTAGGGTTATTTCTTACTGTTTCTTGATAATTAATTGCTTCTATGTGATGTAATGCTGGATTTTAAATAAATAAAAAATACTGCTGTACATTAACTGCCCCCCTTCAAGGCAGGCGATATTGTCGACCTGGAGAGTGTACAACTAACTTTCACGGCGCACATATGTACGATAAATCACCTAAATTATGGGGAACGGTTGAAGTCCCTTGATTTGTATTCCCTGGAACGCAGTCGAGAGAGATACATGATAATATACACTTGGAAAATCCTAGAGGGATTAGTACCAAACTTGCACAAAAAAATCACTCCCTATGAAAGCAAAGAACTCGGCAGGCGATGCAACATTCCCCCAATGAAAAGCAGTGGAGCCATGAGTTCACTGAGAGACAACATAATAAGTGTCCAGGGCCCAAGATTGTTCAACTGCCTCCCAGCACACATAAGGGGGTTTACCAATAGACCCTTGGCTGTCTTCAAAAGGCACTGGACAGGCACCTAAAGTCAGTACCTGACCAGCCGGTCTGTGGTTCGTACGTCACTTTGCGTGCGGAAAGCAGTAACAACCGGGTTGATCAGACCCTGGAGAGTATACCTCTCCAGGTATACTCCATTTTCATCAACTGATGCCACAAGAGTTCCATTTTTGAAGAACAGTTCAGCAGGATAGAAAGGTTAAACTTATGAACAATCCTCTTTAGTTCCACGATTCTTAGAACATGTTCCCGTCACATTTATGGAGATGTTGGAGAACCACACACGAGCAATGAATTAGCCCAAAGAGTAATGGGCTAATTTGTTGCGCACTGGCTTAACATGAAAGGTTCAGGAGTGTACTGCTGCTATGAAATGCATAAATTATGACCTGGTGAAGAATACCGTCCAGGAGAGGTACGAGCCTATACCTGCCAATTATCAGTATACTTTTCGTACCTCGAAAAGAAAACAAGAGCAGACCCTTTTTTGATTTGTCAGAGAGGAGCAAACTGCCTTATATATTTGGTGTATACAGGGCAGTACACGCTGAGACCTTTGATGAATTATTTCCGTTAATATTGAAGTAGAAGTTCTGGAATTGCCTTCCTCCATCGGTTCAACAGAACGTGATGGACACATCTTGCACAGATGTTTTGGATATGGCTAACAGTGTTGATAACTACGAGGTAACACATAAGATGATAACCCAAGACGCAGCCAGCCAGAGGTTTCCATAAGGAAAAGGACAAATCTAGCGGGTGAGATCCTAACACAACTTCCTCTCAGAAGAAAAACTTTCGGTTTCCCTCATCGCAGAATCGAATCCAGTTAAGTTCTTCTCAACTAGACGATGACCCTACAAAGTTCAAACCCATCTTTGAGCAGAGACCTTAAAAAGGACCTTAAAAGGGTGGTAGATATGAGGGATAAATTCTATGATTTCGCGTTTGTTGCTGCAGTGTGATTTGTGTTTGATGGTGGCAGCTTACCAATGAATATTGCGGCTGTTGATGCTGACATGTTGAAAAACGGCTGAAGTTTCGTGTGAATAACGTATTGTCCTCTGGTATTCGATGATCCTTGTAGATAGTGTTCGACCTGTCTGTCCAATGTATACTTTGTTGCAATCGTTGCATGGTATCTGGTAAATACCATGCAAGATGTCAAATGTTATCCGATCTGAGGGAATAGAAATTTTAAGAAGTTTTAAAAATAATAAAATAATTATTGTTCAATAAATGTTCTGCTACTAGATATATTTCGTGGGCCGCTGCGCGATGATCCGAGAAAGACATCCCAGTGATGCACAACCCCAGCCCTCTGTGTCTCAGGAAGAGGCATTTACCAGTCATTAAATAAAATTTGGTACTCAAATTTCTTCAATAAAAATGGTAAATAATGACACACTGCCTAAATCCAAATCAAACCAGAAAAAGTGACCAATGAGACTAATACCCAAAAATGCTTAATACATTTAACTCGTAGCCGCTCAGAAGTTGCATTGTCAGGTTATCATCATGGACGGGTTGAAACTAATCAAATGCAAAACTCAGAAAATATAGCTTGAAAGGAGTAATTTAATTTTCCAATTTATTCCAGAAAAATAAGATAAGATTTCTTCGGATTTTTAACCCCGGAAGGTTAGCCACCCAGGATAACCCAAGAAAGTCAGTGCGTCATCAAGGACTGTCTGGCTTATTTCCATTGGGGTCCTTAATCTTGTCCCCCAGGATGCGACCCACACCAGTCGACTAACAACCCAGGTATCTATTTGCTGCTAGGTGAACATGACAACAGGTGTAAGGAAACACGTCGAATTATTATTATTATTATAATCAAATAGAAGCGCTAAACCACAGGGTTATACAGCGCTGCAGGTTATTGTAGGATGCAGGGAGAGTGGGTTGTAAGAGGAGATGGACGATTAGTAGGGTATGGAGTGCAAGATGACGGTGGATAGTGCAGGGGTGGAGGGTAGCAAGAGATCGAGGTAGAAGGGACTGAGGGAGGTGCTAGAGGTATAATCTTCAGAGTATGTGTAGTAAGTCAGTTTCTGTCAAAAAGTCAATGAGAGAGTCAGGATTAAAGGAGGGTCCATCTGCAAGAAGGAAGGTAAAGAAAGGGCTGCAGAGCGAAGACGTCGTTGGAGGTAAATTCTGCGTGCTCGTTGATAGAGTGGGCAGTCCAACAGGATATGTCGAACAGACACTGGAACCTGACAATGCTCACAGAGAGGGGCAGGGAGCCTCTCCATGAGATATCCGTGAGTAAGACGAGTGTGGCCGATGCGAAGACGGGAGAGTGTAGTCTCCCAACCTCGACATTGGTGACAAGAAGAAGGCCAGAAACCTATAACCGGTTTAATAGAATGAAGTTTGTTATTCAGCAGGTCAGACCAGCGTTGTTGCCAACGGGTGCGAAGGTGGGTAGCAATGACCGCAAAATAGTCCGTGAAAGGAACACCTCTATATGAAACTGGAAGGTCATGTACTGCTGACCGCGCAGCAGTGTCTGCCTGTTCATTGCCCTGTACGTCAACATGACCAGGGACCCAACAAAAGACAATATCTTTATGCTTGCTAAAGATACGGCGTAACCAAAGGTGGATACGAAGAACTAGGGGGTGAGGTGTATCAATTTTACGGATAGCCTGTAAAGCACTAAGGAGTCTGAAACGACCACAAATGGTGATACAGGAATAGATGCAATACGGATAAGTGCCACAATAATGGCATACAATTCAGCCGTAAATA
>WNWK01043087.1:0-15674 GCA_009830355.1 Cherax destructor
GGGCCCCAAATGCTGAGGCTCCTCCGCGTTCTTGGTATCCCTGTCACTCACATGCTGAGGCTCCTCCGTTCTTGGTATCCCTGTCACTCACATGCTGAGGCTCCTCCACGTTCTAGGTTTCCCTGTCATTCACATGCTGAGGCTCCTCCGCGTTCTTGGTATCCCTGTCACTCACATGCTGAGGCTCCTCCACGTTCTAGGTATCCCTGTCACTCACATGCTGAGGCTCCTCCACGTTCTTGGTATCCCTGTTACCCACATGCTGAGGCTTCTCCACGTTCTAGGTGTCCCTGTCACTCACATGTTGAGGCTCCTCCGCGTTCTTGGTATCCCTGTCACTCACATGCTGAGGCTCCTCCACGTTCTAGGTATCCCTGTCACTCACATGCTGAGGCTCCTCTACGTTCTTGGTATCCCTGTCACTCACATGCTGAGGCTCCTCCACGTTCTAGGTATCCCTGTCACTCACATGCTGAGGCTCCTCCACGTTCTAGGTATCCCTGTCACTCACATGCTGAGGCTCCTCCACGTTCTAGGTATCCCTGTCACTCACATGCTGAGGCTCCTCCACGTTCTTGGTATCCCTGTTACTCACATGCTGAGGCTCCTCCACGTTCTTGGTATCCCGGTCACTCGCATAATGAGGCTCTCCCACGTTGCTCCCACCTTCTAGAGAGTATTCCCCACATTCTCCTGCTCCCATCTGCCACACAAGATTACATTCATGGTAAGTTTGGCGGTTTTCTTTCAGACTGGTTCCTTATATACGAGGTTCTTTGTTATATACACTGTTCTTCATTATATACGCTGTCCTTCATTATATACTCTCATTAATGTCTCATTAATATACACTGTTCTTCATATATACACTGTTCTTCATTATATACGCTGTCCTTCATTATATACTCTCATTAATGTCTCATTAATATACACTGTTCTTCATATATACACTGTTCTTCGTTATATACGCTGTCCTTCATTATATACCCTGTTCTTCATTATATACCCTGTTCTTCATTTTATACCCTGTTCTTCATTATATACCCTGTTCTTCATTAAATACACTGTTCTTCATTATATACACTGTTCTTCATTATATACACTGTTCTTCATTATATACACTGTTCTTCATTATATACACTGTTCTTCATTATATACCCTGTTCTTCATTATATACCCTGTTCTTCATTATATACACTGTTCTTCATTATATACACTGTTCTTCATGATATACACTGTTCTTCATTATATACACTGTTCTTCATTATATACACTGTTCTTTATATATACACTGTTCTTCATTATATACCCTCTTCTTCATTATATACACTGTTCTTCATTATATACACTGTTCTTCATTATATACACTGTTCTTCATTATATACACTGTTCTTCATTATATACACTGTTCTTCATTATATACACTGTTCTTCATTATATACACTGTTCATTATATACACTGTTCTTCATTATATACGTTGTTCTTCATTATATACACTGTTCTTCATTATATACACTGTTCATTATATACACTGTTCTTCATTATATACGTTGTTCTTCATTATATACACTGTTCTTCATTACTTATACTTTCTCTTCCCAGTCATTCTTTCCATCACATTCACATTGCCTGGTATATTCAGAAGACTAAAGACCAATCTGTTGTTTACATTAGAATCAACAGTGTCCCGCAACGTGATTACTGACCCTAATCATAGTAACAACGACAGTAATGTACATATATATTAAAATATACACACATTATCTCTCAGTCCACAGCAGGAGTCTAACTATACTCTGTAAGTACGTAGTACGTAGAACGTAAGTACGAGTGGCGTAAGTACTATGTACTTTGATGCAGTGTGTAGGTTCGAATCCATGTGTGGACTGACAGATAATATTTGTAAATAATTTCGCCCGTTTGCGAATTGTTAAGCATTTTAAAATATACACATATTTCATAAAGTTTCCTTCATACTAGTGAAGGTTGTTTGTTACGAGGAGTTGGTCTCCCAGTTCTTCGATCAGAACGAATGTCGTGTCACAGTCCAACGAAAAGAAAAAAAAATAACGAACGAGAAGTCTTCGCCAGGGGTTGAGGCTGAGTCCTTAAAGGCGGTCTTGCTGACCACTGTACCACAGGTCGTGCTGACCACTGCACCACAGGTCGTGCTGACCACTGCACCACAGGTCGTACTGACCACTGCACCACAGGTCGTGCTGACCACTGCACCACAGGTCGTGCTGACCACTGCACCACAGGTCGTGCTGACCACTGCACCACAGGTCTTGCTGACCACTGCACCACAGGTCGTGCTGACCACTGCACCACAGGTCGTGCTGACCACTGCACCACAGGTCTTGCTGACCACTGCACCACAGGTCGTGCTGACAACTGCACCACAGGTCGTGCTGACAACTGCACCACAGGTCGTGCTGACCACTGCACCACAGGTCGTGCTGACCACTGCACCATAGGTCGTGATGACCACTGCACCACAGGTCGTGCTGACAACTGCACCACAGGTCGTGCTGACCACTGCACCACAGGTCGTGCTGACCACTGCACCACAGGTCGTGCTGACCACTGCACCACAGGTCGTGCTGACAACTGCACCACAGGTCGTACTGACCACTGCACCACAGGTCGTGCTGACAACTGCACCACAGGTCGTGCTGACCACTGCACCACAGGTCGTGCTGACCACTGCACCACAGGTCGTGCTGAAAACTGCACCACAGGTCGTGCTGACCACTGCACCACAGGTCGTGCTGACAACTGCACCACAGGTCGTGCTGACCACTGCAACACAGGTCGTGCTGACCACTGCGCCACAGGTCTTGCTGACCACTGCACCACAGGTCGTGCTGACCACTGCACCACAGGTCTTGCTGACCACTGCACCACAGGTCGTGCTGACTACTGCACCACAGGTCTTGCTGACCACTGCACCACAGGTCGTGCTGACCACTGCACCACAGGTCGTGCTGACCACTGCACCACAGGTCGTGCTGACCACTGCGCCACAGGTCGTGCTGACCACTGCACCACAGGTCGGCTGACAACTGCACCACAGGTCGTGCTGACCACTGCACCACAGGTCGGCTGACCACTGCACCACAGGTCGTGCTGACCACTGCACCACAGGTCGTGCTGACAACTGCACCACAGGTCTGCTGACCACTGCACCACAGGTCGTGCTGACCACTGCACCACAGGTCGTGCTGACCACTGCACCACAGGTCGTGCTGACCACTGCACCACAGGTCGTGCTGACCACTGCACCACAGGTCATGCTGACCACTGCACCACAGGTCGTGCTGACAACTGCACCACAGGTCGTGCTGACCACTGCACCACAGGTCGTGCTGACCACTGCACCACAGGTCGTGCTGACCACTGCACCACAGGTCGTGCTGACCACTGCGCCACAGGTCGTGCTGACCACTGCACCACAGGTCGTGCTGACCACTGCACCACAGGTCGTGTTGACCACTGCGCCACAGGTCGTGCTGACCACTGCACCACAGGTCTTGCTGACCACTGCACCACAGGTCTTGCTGACCACTGCACCACAGGTCGTGCTGACCACTGCGCCACAGGTCGTGCTGACCACTGCACCACAAGTCGTGCTGACCACTGCACCACAGGTCGTGCTGACCACTGCACCACAGGTCGTACTGACCACTGCACCACAGGTCTTGCTGATCACTGCACCACAGGTCTTGCTGACCATTGCACCACAGGTCGTGCTGACCACTGCGCACAGGTCGTGCTGACCACTGCACCACAGGTCGTGCTGACCCCTGCACCACAGGTCGTGCTGACCACTGCACCACAGGTCTGGCTGACCACTGCACCACAGGTGCTGACCACTGCACCACAGGTCGTGCTGACCACTGCACCACAGGTCGTGCTGACCACTGCACCACAGGTCTGGCTGACCACTGCACCACAGTTCGTGCTGACCACTGCACCACAGGTCGTGCTGACCACTGCACCACAGGTCGTGCTGACCACTGCACCACGGGTCGTGCTGACCACTGCACCACAGGTCTTGCTGACCACTGCACCACAGGTCTTGCTGACCACTGCATCACACAGCCATTACCTTCAATAATTTCATTAAACTATGAAAGTCAACAGCAGCGCTGGCACCTAGGTAGTGACCAATGTTTACGTCTCTGCTGCCATAAACGTCGACGTTACTGTTGACCAGAAAAGCCGTACAGGAACCGTTTAGATGCGGGAATTAAATCATGAGTACAAAATAATCAGTACATTAACTAAGCCACTGAAATAACAAGTTTTCTTGCATGACGGGTTGAGGAACGGCCAGGGATGTGGCGAGGTTAGTAATAGCATTAATTCGGTGGAGTTAATAGCAATAATTCGACGGAAGGGTAATCAAAGGTGGAATATAAATAATGTTAACTACAGATGAAGGTCAGAGGAGATGGTGAAAGGTGCACAGGAGGTGAACATAGTATGCGAAATACAGGTGAAGGTATAAAGTAAACACCAAGAGTTATGTTTCCCTTCCGACGCCTAAAATTAAAAACATGACGCGACGGTCTGGAGTTTTGAGACTCTGTGACCGCGGGTTCGAACCCCACCCGTGGTATGGTTTAAATTAAAAACACTTATGAAAATATAATTTTAGAGAAAGAGATAAAATACATGAGAGTTTGATCTGAGAATCTTCATGACTCAGAGTTGATATCAGGGTGAGGACATTCCTCTTTCAGGGGGAAAAAAATATTTTATTGGTTAAATATTCAGATGCAGCAGTGATTATAACTAAGCCACTTAGTGATAGGTTATTCTAACAATGCGGTTATTAGGTGAAGATAGTGATGAGGGTGATATCTCAAAAATATTGTGATGAGGGTGATGATCCACATGGAAAGTCAAGACGGTTATGTCCATCAAATATACTAAAGAGGTTATATCCGAAAAAAATTAGCGAAGAGGGTGACTGTGCCAAGAAAGTCTATGGAAGAGGCTGATGTCAACCAACCGGGCTAATAGTGATATCCCACAAAAGACTAAACAAGGTGATATATCACAAATATAGTGAAGAGTGTAATGTCGTGCCAGAGTGCAAAACCTTTAACTGGCTTTTCTTTCATTTTTTACCTGGTATAACGTGGGACCTACCTGGGCACTTGCTGTCTACCAGCCTAAAACGCGATCCTGTTCAAATCTTGTCTCCATCTATTTTTTTCAGTATCTTTATTGGGCTCCGCCCTCGTTATCTTTTTCATTGAAGTATATCAATAACTGTTATAGACTGAGACGTGGCATAACACTATGTGAAGCCGGGGTTTTCAGAACCAGTCTGTTATAACGTCGTGTTTAGCACAATAATACAACTGTCACTGATAATCTCCCAGCTATGATTATTCCATAATTATGTTCTGTATGTTACTATACTTTTCTTCACTATTATTCTACTGTCCTTATGTTTTACTGTATTTTTATTGTCTATTATCGTATTGTTGATGTATGTTGCTGTATTGTTCTTGTATGTTGCTGTATTGTTCTTATATGTTGCTGTATTGTTCTTGTATGTTGCTGTATTGTTCGTGTATGTTGCTATATTCTTTATATATTACCATTATGTATTTCCATGTAACAGTACTGTTCCATGTAACAGTACTGTTCCATGGAACAGTACTGTTCCATGTAACTATACTGCATAGTTCCTGTGTGTTACTGTGGCGTCTTGTACACCTTAAACTTGACTCAAAATTAAAATCAAAATTCACAATTCTCTGAGCAAGACTTATCTCGCTACATAATATTAATAAAAATGTCTCATTCGATCTTCTGAGGGAAATGATTTGAAGAGCGGATGGTAGAACCCGGCAAGTCCGCCTCCGTGTTCATATTTATTGCTATTCTGTACGTTCACAACACTTGCAACATAAGTCATGCCTTTTGCAACAAAGGACTCTGTTTAATTATGTAAGCTTTGATGTAAACACTTGATCAACACATTTCTAACCCAATTTTGTTCTTCATTACTTAGTCTTTGACTTTCTCATCGCTTAATCATGCATATTGCCTCTTATACTGATTATTCTACTAGTTTTTTTTTTTACAATCCTTTCAGACAGTGTGCGGCTGTTTTCCACAGCACCAGAGGCCAGGTGATGGAGCTCAATTCTAAATTTATGTCTCAAAGTTTTAGTTATTCTTGTCTGTTTTCAAAAAAAAAAAAAAAAAAAATTAGAAATTATTTTTATGTCGTAACCTTTGTATAATAATTTAGTAGCTATGACAGATTCATAAGTTTCCTTCCAACTTGTTGATGAATTATTGATGTTTTATTATGTAGATCCTCAGTGAGACATGTGGAGAAGACATAAGTCAAGGATACTGACTCATCTTTATCTTGTGCTAGATAGCAGAATAAAAAGTATAGAGACAATCTATTGCTGTCTTCTGTCTGTCTGCTTGTCGCCTGTCTGTCTGTCTCTGGCCTCCTGTCTCTGTCTTCTCTCTCGCTCTCTCTCTCTCTCTTTCTCTTCTCTCTCTCTCTCTCTCTCTCTCTCTCTCTCTCTCTCTCTCTCTCTCTCTCTCTCTCTCTCTCTCTCTCTCTCTCTCTCTCTCTCTCTCTCTCTCTCTCTCTCTCTCTCCCCCCTTTTGTAGTATGACCACATTATCATTTATCTCATTATCTCTACATTAACAGAGGTTAAACATTTATCAGCTATGAACAATAGACAGAACAAATGATTTAAAGAGGATCGTCACTGGCATCTCTGGTTTTCAATGTTCACATTATCCATCCTACCATTTTCCAACGTTTCGCTCTCCAGGAACTTTGTCAAGCCTTGACAAGGCTCCTGGAGAGCGAAACGTTGCCACAGTATAATGTCACATTAGTTACACTTGTGTCCTCTTACCTAACATATTGTTGGTAATTCTACCAACATTAACACTCTTGTAGTAAACATTTAACCAACATTATGTGTGCGGCTTAAAGAAATAAACATAATTATCATTATCTTCAATGTTTTCAACCGTTCATCGTAATTCTTGTATTTTCTCAACGTTGGCAGCTATTTTCTCACTCTATCAACATTTTCTAACTTATCTAAATGTTTTTCTTAGGTGTGGTCACCACGCAACACCTGTAGTTAGCACACAACACCTGCAACACCTGCTTGTTCCAGTATTGCTCTGATATTACCTATGAACACTTTCTTAACACTTTACCATTTTTATAATTGTTGCTATTTTATAGTTTATCAGTGTAGCATATGTTTGACATTGTAGCATATGTTTGACAGTGTAGCATATGTTTGACAGTGTAGCATATGTTTGACAGTGTAGCATATGTTTGACAGTGTAGCATATGTTTGACAGTGTAGCATATGTTTGACAGTGTAGCATATGTTTGACAGTGTAGCATATGTTTGACAGTGTAGCATATGTTTGACAGTGTAGCATATGTTTGACAGTGTAGCATATGTTTGGCAGTGTAGCATATGTTTGACAGTGTAGCATATGTTTGACAGTGTAGCATATGTTTGGCAGTGTAGCATATGTTTGACAGTGTAGCATATGTTTGACAGTGTAGCATATGTTTGGCAGTGTAGCATATGTTTGACAGTGTAGCATATGTTTGACAGTGTAGCATATGCTTGACAGTGTAGCATATGTTTGACAGTGTAGCACATGTTTGACAGTGTAGCATATGTTTAGCAGTGTAGCATATGTTTGACAGTGTGGCATATGCCTGACAGTGTGGCATATGCTCGACAGTGTGGCATATAAGAACATAAGAAAGAAGGAACTCTGCAGCAGGCCTACTGGCCCATGCGAGGCACGTCCAGTTCTCCCACTGACTTAAGCCAATGCCTTGACCTAGTCAGGTCAGTCACTTTCACTTAAGGGAGGAGCACGGCATCTGACCTAGTAGCACAAGCTAGTCAGGTCTAACTCACACCCACCCACACCCACTCATGTATTTATCCAACCTATTTTTAAAACTACACAACGTCTTAGTTTCTATGACGGTAAATAAGATAAGATAAGATTTCTTCGGATTTTTAACCATGGAGGGTTAGCCACCCAGGATAACCCAAGAAAGTCAGTGCGTCATCGAGGACTGTCTGTCTTATTTCCATTGGGGTCCTTAATCTTGTCCCCCAGGATGCGACCCACACCAGTCGACTAACAACCCAGGTACCTATTTGCTGCTAGGTGTGGAAACTTTTTTTGAGTCACTCAAGTTCCACAGGGTAAGTGAGCCGTTTGGAGCCTTAATCGTACCACAGATCGGTCCTCGGAGTTCATGAACCCACACAACCAACCAAAATAAAAACAGTAGTTGGCAGAGGTAGACAGATTACACATGTTAATTCATAGATTTATACTCCTAGGAAGGTCTAGGCAAGTTTGTACAGTTAGTAACTAATATTAGGATTATTAAGGCAACATTAGATATTAAAAATGTAGTTCTAGCACCTTGACATAGGTAGTTTAGGGCCCAAATAGACGAACATTGGGTTATATAGGCCAAAGAGAAATGGCAATCCCTTGCAGAGGTCAAGCAGTGTGAGACTCACGACGCATGACCTGCGTTCTTACCAGACCAGACTTCAACCAGTGAACAAGTGCTGCGACCAGGGCAGCATTCCCCACGTGACTTTCAACATCTGTCCTGGGGACCTGGAGGAGATATCCCGAAGTACTGTCGATATCTTTCTCCATCCAGACCCATTACAGTAAGACTAGACTTCCTTTCTCTCAGTATCTGGCCAGTTTTCTGGGGGAAACGTTAGTGAGTTATCTGTGGGTCTTAAGCAGACGGACGCTTTGTATTGGTATGTACCAGCGTCGTCTCTTAAGTTCAAGTCTGGAAGCTAGTGTCCCATACTGCTTAGATATTGCTCAGAGGATAACCCCTTTTGAGTTTGGGATTTCTGAGTTTAGAGCAAGATACTAATATCACTTGAATTATTGCAGATTAAGGTCCTTTTCTACACATGGTGTTTGGAGGGGGTTATAGCTTAGGGAGAGTGGAAGACTAGGAGACATTTCTACTCCATCAAGTAAGTTAAACCCTTTCATAATCGTGCATGTAGTGGGGAATTCTTTCGGCTGCAGTTAGCTAGAAATTTGTCCCATAGCCACTTGTAAGTCTGAGAGAAGCATCTCAGAGTGTCGGTGTCAACAGCGCTTGTACAGAGTGCAGCTTACAAGGAGGCAGTCCCAAGACAAGTTTTTATACTAGGTGAACATGACAACAGGTGTAATGAAACACGTCAAAATGTTTCCACCCGCCGGGAATCTTACCCGGGCCCTCCGTGTGTGAAGTGAGAGCTCTAGCCACCAGACCACTCGGGAGTTTGTTCCACTCATCCACAACTCTATTACCAAACCAGTGCTTCCATATGTCCTTCCTGAATCTGAATTTTTCCAATTTAAAACCGTTACTGCGAGTTCTGTCAGTGTTAGATATTTTTAGCACGCTATTTACATCCCCTTTATTTATTCCTGTTTTCCATTTATACACCTCAATCATATCCCCCCTAATTCTACGTCTTTCTTGAGAGTGCAGATTCAGGGCAATAAGTCTGTCATCATAGGGAAGATTTCTGATACATGGGATCAACTTTGTCATCCTCCTTTGTACGTTTTCCAGTGCATTTATATCCATTCTGTAATACGGTGACCAAAACTGTGCAACATAATCTAAATGAGGCCTAACCAAGGATATATAAAGTTGAAGAACATCCTGAGGACTTTTATTATTTATACTTCTTGATATGAAGCCAAGGATTCTGTTAGCACTTATGCACTGTTGTCTTGGTTTCAGATTACTGCTAACCAGAACTCCTAAATCCTTTTCACAATCCGTAATATTAATATCTACATCATTTAGTTTATATGTGGCATGGTTATTTTCCTGTCCAACATTTAGAACTTTGCATTTGTCTATATTAAACTGCATCTGCCACTTCTCCGACCACTGCATCAGTCTATTCAAATTCTCCTGGAGTGCTCTAATGTCCTCATTTGAATGAATTGGACGGCCTATTTTGGTGTCATCAGCAAATTTGCTTATGTCGCTATTTATTCCCTCATCTATGTCGTTTATGTAAATTGTGAATAACAAGGGGCCTAACACTGACCCCTGTGGAACACCGCTTGTGACGTGCCTCCATTCTGATTTCTCCCCATTTATGCAAACTCTCTGCTGCCTATCTGTCAACCATGTCTCTACCCAGGAAAAAAATTCTCCTCTTATTACGTGTGCCTTAAGTTTTCTCAATAGCCTCTGATGTGGAACTCTATTGAAAGCCTTACTGAAGTCCATATACACAATATCATATTCAGTACCATGATATACCTCCTCAAATACCTTAGTGAAGAAAGTTAGTAAATTCGTAAGACAGGAACGCCCCTTTGTAAAACCGTGCTGAGATTCATTAGTCAATTTATGCTTTTCAGTGGCTACGAATTGCTTCGGCAATTATTGATTCCATAAATTTACCAACTATCCAACTATGGAGGTCTATGTCACCTGCCTTGTCTGGCACTATGCCAGTTTGTAGTGATATATTGAAAAGATTAGCCGAAGGTATGCTAAGTTCCTCTTTACATTCCTTTGAAACCCTCCCAAACAGTTCATCAGGGCCTGGGGATTTGTTAGATTTTAATTTCTCTATTTGTCTGAGGACCATGTCACTAGTTACCGCAATATTGCATAATTTATTATCGTCCTGTTCTAAATAATTTATTATTTCTGGAATTTCGCTAGTATCTTCCTGAGTAAAAACTGAGAGGAAGTAGGTATTGAAAAGATCACACATTTCCTTATCCCTGTCAGCGATCTGACCTGAGTCCCTTATCTTACTTCTATATACCTGAAAGAACCCTTTTGGGTTAGTCTTCGAATCCCTTGCGACCTTAGCCTCATAATCCCTTTTTGCTTTTCTTATTCTTTTTTTTTATTTCTCTCTTTAATTGAATATGTTGATTTCTTAACTGCCCTTACCCTCTTTTGATACGCCTATATATGTCTCTCTATTATTTATCCATTTGGGATCATTTTTGTTAGATCTAATTTCCTTACTCGGAACAAAAGTTGTCTGGGCAGCTAGAACTACGCTCAGAAACATGTCATATTGGCAGCCAACACCACCTACCTGACCCATAGTAAGGTCATCCCAATTTAGCCCACCCAGGTAACTTCTGAGCCCCATGAAGTCGGCCAAGCGAAAGTCTGGAACAGAGACTTGATTGCAGTTATCTGGGTAATTCCGTGATATATTGAAACTAAGTGATTTGTGATCGCTTTCCCCAAGCTCATCATTAACCTCAAGATTATTAACTAGTGATTCTTTGTTTGTAAGAACCAAGTCAAGCAGGTTGTTTCTTCTAGTTGATTCTGTCACAAACTGTTTTAAAAAGCAGTCCTGAACCGTATCAAGAAAGTCACTAGACTCAAGATTTCCTATCACATTGTTCCAATCAATTTGTCTAAAGTTAAAATCTCCCATTAACACAACATCTTCATATCTAGACGCCTTGTGAATTTCGATCCATATCAGCCTACCGCACTCCCTATCAAGGTTTGGGAGCCTATAAATCCCACCCAAAATGATTTTTTCACGACCTTCGAGAAACTGTAGCCAAACAGATTCTGTGTCCGATGTTTCTAATCTTATATCTTCTCTAACACAACAATTTAAATTATCTCTGACATACATCGCCACTCCACCAACCTTCCTGTTGACCCTATCAGTGTGGAATAGTTTATAACCCTGTATGTTGCGTTCAGAAGGCATTTCTCTATCTTTCAAGTTGAAACAGGTCTCTGTTATAGCAATAATATCTATATTCCCTGCACTTGCAAGTAATATTAGCTCATCTATCTTATTTCTTAGACTCCTACTATTTGTATAGTAAACCTTAAGGGAGCTAGACACTCGTTGCCCTCTACTATCTCTCTTTGTTTGTTGAACAGGGATGTCTTTTAAACACATCCCTGAGGTATCCTGGTAATATCTACTGTTTTCAACCCTAGTACTGCAGCCCGATTGTTTCCCACAAACACCCATACCTCTATAATCTATCAGTTTAAATTCCTAGACAAGTCATTGATGACTTGTCTAGGAATTGGCTAATGCAACCACTCCAGCCCCAGAGAGATGAATCCCATCCTTTACATACATATCATGCTTGCCATAGAATTTGTCCCAGTTATCAATGAATAGGATTGCAAGTTCATTGCAGTACCTGTCTAGCCAGCAATTTATACCAATTGCCTTAGACATCCATTCATTGCCCACTCCCCTTCTAGGCAAAATGCTACATATGATTGGGATCCCACCCTTAAACCTGACTACTTCTATAGCTGACCTGTACTTATCTAGTAGCTCCTGTCTCTTGCCCTTCCCAATGTCATTTCCACCAGCACTAAGACAGATAATGAGCTTGTTCCCATTACCTGACACAATATTATCCACCTGCTGACTACGCCAGTCTATGTTTGACAGTGTAGCATATGTTTGACAGTGTAGCATATGTTTGACAATGTAGCATATGTTTGACAGAGTGGCATATGTTTGACAGAGTGGCATATGTTTGACAGTGTAGCATATGTTTAACATTGTAGCATATGTTTGACAGTGTAGCATATGTTTGTCAGTGTAACATATGTTTGACAGTGTAGTATATGTTTGGCATTGTAGCATATGTTTGACAGTGTAGCATATGTTTGACAGTGTAGCATATGCTTGATAGTCTAGCATATGTTTAACAGTCTAGCATATGTTTAACAGTCTAGCATATGTTTGACAGTCTACCATATATTTGACAGTGTAGCATATGTTTGGCAGTGTAGCATATGTTTGACAGTCTAGCATATGTTTGACAGTCTAGCATATGTTTGACAGTGTGGCATATGTTAACAGTGAAGCATATGTTTGACAATGTAGCATATGTTTGACAGAGTGGCATATGTTTGACAGAGTGGCATATGTTTGACAGTGTAGCATATGTTTAACATTGTAGCATATGTTTGACAGTGTAGCATATGTTTGTCAGTGTAACATATGTTTGACAGTGTAGTATATGTTTGGCATTGTAGCATATGTTTGACAGTGTAGCATATGTTTGACAGTGTAGCATATGTTTGATAGTCTAGCATATGTTTAACAGTCTAGCATATGTTTGACAATGTAGCATATGTTTGACAGAGTTGCATATGTTTGACAGAGTGGCATATGTTTGACAGAGTGGCATATGTTTGACAGAGTGGCATATGTTTGACAAGTGAGATGTCGCCGATTAGTAAAACTAGTCAATTAGCAAGAACTCATTTAAAATTAAGTCCTTTCTAAAATTTTCTCTTATACGTTTAAAGATATTTTTTTTTTCATTTATGTTAATGTAAAAAATTATAATAAGGTTAGGTAGGTTTTCAAAGTTTCTCTTGGTACAAAATTATAAATTCTTACATTAACATAAATGAAAAAAAATATATCTTTAAACGTATAAGAGAAAATTTTAGAAAGGACATAATTTTAGATGAGTTCTTGCTAATTGACCAGTTTTACCTAATCGGCACGACTATATATATATATATATATATATATATATATATATATATATATATATATATATATATATATATATATATATATATATATTGGTGAAATGATGATATAAAGAGAGTAGTAAAGAGAGAGTAGGTGAGATGTTATCAACAAATTTTGTTGAAAATAAGAAAAGTTTTGGAGTGAGATTAATAAGTTGAGGAAGCCTAGGGTACGAATGGATTTGACAGTTAAAAATAGGAGAGTTGTTAAATGGAGAGTTAGAGGTATCGGGAAGATGGAGGGAATATTTTGAGGAATTGTTGAATGTTGGTGAAGATAGGGAAGCTGTGATTTCGTGTATAGGGCAAGGAGGAATAACATCTTGTAGGAGTGAGGAAGAACCAGTTGTGAGTGTGGGGTAAGTTCGTGAGGCAGTGGGTAGAATGAAAGGGGTAAAGAAGCTGGGATTGATGGGATAAAGATAGAAATGTTAAAAACAGGTAGGGATATAGTTAAAGGGGCAACCGAAGAGAGGACAAGAGCAAATGTAGATGAAAAGAAAAGTGATGAAGTAAACAGGGGTGACAAACAAACAGTGAACCTCTACTAACGTCTGTTACTATCCTGGATTGTGAAGGTCGTGAGAGCGAACAAAATAGCGGAGGCAATGAGCATCACGACGATCGTTCAAGGATGAAATATTCGCCTCTGCATATTGGCTCTCAACAGGTGAGGAGTGAAAAGCACCTAGTCATAAACGTAATCCCTGGTGATGGATGGGATCAAGTTTAGAAAGAGATGCAGGAGAAGCCGCTGAATATATCTGGTCACCATAATCTAGTTTCAATAAAATTAGGGCTGAATGCAGTTGAAGGAGAGTTTGACGATCAGCCTCCCATGAACGGTAAACAAGGATTTTAAGGAGGTTTCAGTCGGCTATGGAGTATCAGGGACTATAGAACGTCTAGTGAAAGTAATTTGGTGTGTTTGAGTACCAGAAAATTTAGTGGCTCAATTGGAAACACAGTCGACAGCATTCTGGAGAGAAACTGCAATGAGGTGACAGTCAGCGCCTGCACAAGCTATAGCAAAGTTATCAACAGAGTGATGACCAAATATTAGACGGAAGAACAGATGCCAGATCATTTATAGCAAGGAGAAAAGTGTGGTGCTAAGGACACATTCCTGGGGGACACCTTCAGCTTTTACACAGTCCGGGGAAAGCATATTATTTATGCGAACACGGAAATGTCTCTCAGACAATTATTTCTTAAGGAAAAATGGCAGATTGCCAAGGACTTGGGCAAAAATGTTATATCTCCAAGTTGTCATATGCCTTCTCAAAATCAAAATAGATGGCGATAACTGAATGGTTATTGGCAAAGGCATTACAAACATACATATCTAAAAGGAGAAAGGGGTCAATAGTAGAACGTCCCTTACAAAACCCATATTGACTAGTGGAGAGACCATTGTGTGTCTCTATATACCACATCAAAAGTCTATTCCATCACCTTGCAGACTACACTGTTAAGAGCAATGGGACGATAGTGGGAGGCATCATGTCCCAAAGTACCTGGTTTACGATAAGATAGAACAGTAGCAGATTTCCACAGCTGAGAAAGAACTCCTTGTTACCAAATAAGATTAAATGGACGTAAGACCGACAGCAAGGGCTGTCGGATGTAAAATGCTGGAACATACGAATATTTATACCGCCAGGCCCAGCTACCGATGATCGGCCCGCGGAAAGTGTTGACTCTAGTTCCAGAAGTGTAAAAAACACATTATAAGACTCTTCTCTGCTAGAAAAAGTGTAAGAGCTCTAACTCTCTGGCAGACTTGGAAGAAAAAAAACGAGGGGAATAAATGGAACCCCTGAGAGATACTTGACAAGATGATTACCAATTTTTTTTTTTTTTTTTTTTTTTTATTGAAACAGGGTACAATGCACATAGCAAAATAATACATATCAAGAACATCAAATTATCCAATATGAACAAAGTACTACAATCTCACTATTTGATCATAAATATCAGAACATAAAAGCACACACATTAGATAATATTAAACACAAAATATATAAACATTTCCTACCGCGATAAGAC
>WNWK01043088.1:0-15674 GCA_009830355.1 Cherax destructor
TGTCTTTCGTCGTGACGCTCCCAGAAGTCGACTCACATTCATCGGGTAGCACGGAGAATGGGTTCGATGTTTCCACAACATTCTCCTGGATAAGTTTAGATTTAGAAAGGATATAGGAAAGTATTGGTTTGGAAATAGGGTAGGACCTTGGGTAGTTTCAAATTTAGGTTGGATAAATTCATGAGTGAGATGGGTTGGATTTGAGTGGGACTCGCACATGAGTAAATAGAATTATCAAAGCTTATTTCTTTGGTAGCATTGAAAATTGGGACGGATTGTGAATGACCTGCCTAGTATGGGCCAACAGGCCTGCTGCAGTGTTCCTCCTTTCTTATGTTCTTATAGATATTATTAGTGTCTTCTTGTGTGAAAACCGAGAGAAAATAATTATTAAAAATAGAGCACATATCATTCTCCTTGTCGTCTGCAGTCTCTAATGAAGTGACGAGGATAAGAACATAAGAACATAAGAATGGAGGAACACTGCAGAAGGCCTACTGGCCCATACAAGGCAGGTCCTTATCAAAACCACCACTACCTAAGAATTTACTCCTGTACTCACGACACTAATCAAACCCAGCCCCTCCCACTCATATATTTGTCCAATCTCTTTTTAAAGCCACCCAAGGTCCTAGCCTCTATCACCCTAATCGGAAGATTGTTCCACGCATCTACAACTCTGTTCGAAAACCAGTACTTGCCTATGTCCTTTCTAAATCTAAATTTATCCAATTTAAATCCGTTATTTCTCGTTCTTACTTGGTTCGATATCCTCAGTATTTTATTAATATCTCCTTTGTTTATGCCCATCATCCACTTGTACACCTCGATGATATCTCCCCTCATTCTACGTCTCTCCAGAGAGTGGAGATTCAATGCTCTAAGTCTATCTTCATACGGGAGATTTCTTATACTGTAAATCATTTTAGTCATTCTTCTTTGTATGTTCTCCAATGAATCTATATCCATCCTGTAGTAAGGAGACCAAAACTGAGCTGCATAATCCAAATGAGGTCTCACTAGTGATGTATAGAGCTGTAAAATAACTTTTGGACTTCTGTTGCTTATACTTCTTGAAATAAATCCTAGTAATCTGTTAGCCTTATTGCGCACACTTAGGCACTGTTGTCTTGGCTTTAGATTTCTGCTTACCATGACTCCCAAGTCTTTTCACATTCTGTATGATCAAGCTCAACTTCACCTAGTTTATAAATTCGAGGGATATTTTCATTACCAACGACTAGCACCTTACACTTGTCCACATTGAACTTCATCTGCCACTTTTCAGACCAAGACATTAATTTATCCAAATCCTCCTGGAGTTCACTGGTATCCTCCTCAGAATGAATTATACGGCCTATTTTTGTATCATCAGCAAATTTACTCATGTCACTTGCAATTCCTTCATCAAGGTCATTAATGTAAATTATGAACAACAATGGGCCCAAAACTGATCCTTGTGGAACGCCACTAGTGACAAATCCCCATTCAGATTTGACCCCATTAATGGAAACTCTCTGCTTTCTATTGGTTAGGATGGACGTATTAAACACATTCGTTAATGGCTGACTAAGTTCCATTTTGCATTCTTTAAGCACCCTGGAAAACAACTCGTCGGGTCCCGGGGACTTATTTTGCTTCAGTTTATCTATCTGTTTGATAACCATATCCCTCGTGACAGTAATATTAGTTAATTTGAATTCTTCAGGAACTGAATAATTGTTAATTTCTGGAATCTCATTTACGTCTTCGTGTGTAAAGACTGACAAAAAATAGTCATTAAATAGAGAACACATTTCCAGTTCGTTATCCGTCAGCTGTCCATTCCCAATTTTCAGAGGTCCTACCTTTTCCCTCACCTTCGTCCTGTACACTTGAAAGAACCCTTTTGGATTAGTCTTTGATTCATTAGCAACCTTAATCTCATAGTCACGTTTAGCCTTTCTAATCCCCTTTTTTACTTCTCTTTTCAACTGAACATATTGGTTAATAAGGTTAACATCTCCTCTTTTGATGCGCCTATAAATTCCTCTTTTCTCCCCTAATAAATGTTTTAGCCTCCTGTTAATCCATTTGGGATCGTTATTATTTGACCTAAATTCTCTCTGGGGAATAAACATACTCTGTGCACGTTGTACATTATTAAGAAAAAAATCATAAACGCAGATCCCATCGTAATCGTTAGCTAGATTACCCCAGTCGAGATTAGACAGGTGTTCCCTAAGTCCAATATAATCGGCAGAACGAAATCGGCAGTTTAGAAAAAACTTGTTCAATGAGGGAGCATTCTTCCTCAAGGAACTCACTGCTGCAGATTCTGAGTGCGCACAGGGAAAATCCTATAATTACACCACATTATACTGCGTATGTGTTTATTTTTCCATTGTGTCGGTATTTTATACCATTTATTTCCCCTACTAAACCTGTTTCCTCGGTTCAGAGAACCAACAAGTTGATAAATTAGACACATGTGCAACATAAGAACATGAGAATGGAGGAACACTGCAGAAGGCCTACTGGCCAATACAAGGCACGTCCTTATCAAAACCTCCACTACCCAAGAATTTATTCTCGTCAAAGCTTGTTTCTTGGGTGGCATTGAAAATTGGGTTGAGCAAGTGTTCTGTTGGTGGGACGGATTGTGAAGGACCTGCCTAGTGTGGGCCAACAGGCCTGCTGCAGTGTTCCTCCTTTCTTGTGTTCGTACCCACGACACCAATCAAACCCAACCCCTCTCACTCATATATTTGTCCAATACTTTACTGTTGCACATGTGTCTTAATCTTCAAATGTCGGTAATCTATACCATTTTCAACAGTACCTGAGGTATCGAAGGTAATTCTTGGGAAGCTTTGGGAAAGTGTTGGACAAATTGTTGATTTAGAGAAGGACCTGCCTAATTTGCGCCAGCAGGCCTGCCGCAGTGTTTTCTATCAGAAGGTGATTTCATCTCACTTCTTAGGACAGAAAGTAATTTCAACGCACCTCGTCTAGCTTCACCTGACGCTGAGGACTATAAAGACTCCAGGAGGACACTGGTTTCTCACACATTGTTGTTTTTCATCGGAACCTCCACTTGACTCCTTTGAAATGGAAGCTAATCAAATCATTACAGAAATGGATACATTTCTTAGAGCTGTTTCAAATGTAGATCCTGATAAAATCTCAGGTCTTTTTTTTTTAGAGATTATGAAAAGAGTTGAGAACGAGCTACATACTAATCTCCGTACTAAAGAACCAGCCGTGGTAGCCATCCATAATGCGAATCTTGGAGTGTTTTTAGCAGTGACTCTCTTCGTGTATAGGAGCGAAGGAAGTCCCGATAACGGGTCACTGGGAGAGTGTCCTATGGATTGTGGTGGAGTTAGTGAGCTACTGGCAACCAGAGGACTTTGTAGACATTCACTTGTTGATGGCTGGCAACTTGAAGCCCTGGATACTCAAGATGTACACTGATGCTGAATTGTGCCCCAACGTAAACCTGCGTGCGCAGATGATTCGCTTCATTGCCATGTGGCCAGATGCGGACTACCAGAATGCCACCCTTGGCCGACTAGTTGCTACAGGACTAGTACATACCAGTGCATACATAGAGTTGGACCATATCATGTCTTCTGGCTTAAAAGAAAGCCTGTTCAACTCCCTCGTCCATGTGCTGTTCAAATTACGCAAGTACCTTTACCTGGATGCCGTCTCTGCTGCCGCTGTGCTCCAAGTCACTAACCTGACGATTGGTCAAGAAGCAGCATTCTTCAGCCATCTGGTGCAACTCTTGAGCCAGAAAGCAGAAAAGACAGAGAACCTTCTTCGGGCAGGTTTAATCAACGCATCGCTCGCGATATGGGATTTAACATAAGAAAGGAGGAACACTGCAGCAGGCCTGTTGGCCCATACTAGGCAGTTCCTTCAAAATCCATAGCACTAACAGAATAATTGCCCAACCTAATTTTCAATTCTACCCAAGAAATAAGCTTTGCAGATTCTATTAACTAAAGTGCGAGTCCCACTCAAATCCAACCCCTCTCACTCATGTATTTATCCAACCTAAATTTGAAACTACCCAAGGTCCTAGCTTCAATGACCCTACTAGGCAGACTGTTCCACTCATCAACTACCCTATTTCCAAACCAATATTTACCTATATCCTTTCTAAACCTAAACTTATCCAATTTGAATCCATTATTGCGGGTTCTCTCTTCGAGAGATATCCTCAAGACCTTATTTATATCCCCCTTATTAATACCCATCTTCCACTTATATACCTCGATCATGTCTCCCCTCATTCTTCGTCTTACAAGTGAATGTAATTTAAGGGTCTTCAATCTTTCGTCATACGGAAGATTTCTAATGCTATGAATTAACTTTGTCATTCGTCGCTGAATGTTTTCTAACGAATTTATATCCATTCTGTAAAATGGAGACCAGAACTGAGCTGCATAATCTAGGTGAGGCCTTACTAATGATGTATAAAGCTGTAATATAACCGCTGGACTTCTGTTGCTTACACTTCTTGATATAAATCCCAGTAATCTATTTGCTTTATTTCTTACGCTTAGGCATTGCTGACTTGGTTTGAGATTGCTGCTTACCATAACCCCCAAATCCTTTTCGCATTCTGTACGGCTGAGTTCAACATTATTAAGCTGGTAGGTGCTAGGGTTATGAACATTCCCGAGCTTTAGAACTTTGCATTTATCTATATTGAAGTGCATCTGCCATTTTTCTGACCAGGAATTGAGCTTGTCTAAATCCTCCTGAAGTTCCGTGACATCTACGTCTGAATCGATTATCCTACCTATCTTCGTGTCATCAGCGAATTTGCTCATATCACTAGTAATTCCCTCGTCAAGGTCATTTATATATATTATAAACAACAAAGGGCCCAAAACCGATCCCTGTGGAACGCCACTTGTTACAAGTCCCCATTCGGATTTAACCCCATTTATGCACACTCTCTGCTTCCTATTGGTGAGCCATGACTCGATCCATGACAGCACTTTTCCCCCAATGCCATGAGCTGCCACTTTCTTTAACAGTCTCTGGTGCGGTACTCTATCAAAAGCCTTACTAAAGTCTAAATAAACAATATCGAATTCTTTATCGTGATCAACAGCCTCAAAAGCTTTACTGAAGAAGGTTAATAAATTAGATAGGCAGGAACGGCCCCTCGTGAATCCATGCTGGGTATCATTAATCAAATTATGGTTATCTAGATGGCTTCTAATAATATCAGCTATAATTGACTCTAGTAATTTGCCTACAATTGAGGTCAGGCTTATTGGGCGGTAGTTTGACGGTAGTGATTTGTCCCCTGCTTTAAAAATAGGAATTACATTAGCCATCTTCCACATATCAGCAGGTAACATTGATGTATTTGCCATAACTGAGACGTGGTTCAATACGAAAAATAGGGACATGCCTGCTGAATGTCATATACAGGGTTTTAAATTGTTCCAAGTAGACAGAAGTTTCGGGAAGGGGGGTGGAGTGGCTCTGTTTGTCCGAGATCGCTTGACTTCTTCAGTACTCTGGTGATGGACCAGGTGCTTCGGCTCCTTCAGTACCCTCGTGATGGACCAGGTGCTTCGGCTCCTTCAGTACCCTGGTGATGGACCAGGTGCTTCGGCTCCTTCAGTACCCTGGTGATGGACCAGGTGCTTCGGCTCCCTCAGCACCCTAGTGATGGACCAGGTGCTTCGGCTCCCTCAGTACCCTGGTGATGGACCAGGTGCTTCGGCTTATTCAGTGCCCTGGTGATGGACCAGGTGCTTCGGCTCCTTCAGTACCCTGGTGATGGACCAGGTGCTTCGGCTCCTTCAGTACCCTGGTGATGGACCAGGTGCTTCAACTCCTTCAGTACCCTGGTGATGGACCAGGTGCTTCGGCTCCTTCAGTACCCTGGTGATGGACCAGGTGCTTCGGCTCCTTCAGTACCCTGGTGATGGACCAGGTGCTTCGGCTCCTTCAGTACCCTGGTGATGGACCAGGTGCTTCGGCTCCTTCAGTACCCTGGTGATGGACCAGGTGCTTCGGCTCCTTCAGTAATCTAGTGATGGACCAGGTGCTTCGGCTCCTTCAGTACCCTGGTGATGGACCAGGTGCTTCGGCTCCTTCAGTAATCTAGTGATGGACCAGGTGCTTCGGCTTATAGGAAAGTATTGGTTTGGAAATATGGTAGTTGATGAGTGAAACAGTCTGCCTAGTAGGGTTATTGAAGCTAGGACCTTGGGTAGTTTCAAATTTAGGTTGGATAAATTCATGAGAGAGAGGGGTTGGATTTGAGTGGGACTCGCACATGATTAAATAGAATTATCAAAGCTTATTTCTTGGGTAGAATTGAAAATTAGATTGAGCAAGTGTTCTGTTAGTGGGACGGATTGTGAAGGATCTGCCTAGTATGGGCCAACAGGCCTGCTGCAGTGTTCCTCTTTTCTTATGTTCTTATGCCCTGGTGATGGACCAGGTGCTTCAGCTCCTTCAGTACCCTATTTTATAGTGCCCTGATTATCAAAGCATATTCCATGGATGGAGTAGGTGGGTTGGATAGGAGTTTTTGTTTGTGGGATTGGTTTTGGGTTTTGCCTAGTGTGGATCAGTTGGCTTGATGCAGTTTTCCTTATTTCTGTGTTCTTGTGAATGAGAGGGGTTGGTGTTGAACGGGACTTGCACAGTTGTTAGGGGGGGAGGGGTGTTGTCGGGGCTTCTTGCTTGGATGGGGATGGGTTGCACAAATATTTTTGTTGGTGGGTTGGTTTTGATATGGACCTCCCAAGTATGGGCCAGTAGGCCTGTTGCAGTGTTCCTCCTTTCTTATGTTCTTATGTTCTTATGAACTGTTGCATAAAAAAGGGAATAAAGTCTGAAATAACACATACAGAGTCTGTCTGGATAGAATTTTCAGAGGGGCATGAAAAATTGATTTTAGGTGTGATATACCGGCCCCCAAACTTAGATAGGGACCAAGGGAGACTACTATGGGAGGAAATTGTTAAGGCCACAATGCACGATAACGTAGTTATTCTGGGTGACTTCAACTTTAGTCAAATTGATTGGAATTTTTTGACTGGGAATTTAGAATCTAACGACTTCTTAGAAGTAGTTCAAGATTGTTTTGAAGCAGTTTGTGACAGAACCTACAAGGGAAATAATCTGCTTGACTTAGTTCTGGCAAACAAGGAAACCCTTGTTAATAATTTAGAAATTACAGAGGAACTCGGCGCAAGCGACCACAAATCAATTACCTTTGGCATTGAATGGAAGTTTCATAGTAGGAATAACTCAGTAACGGTCCCAGATTTTCGCTTAGCAGATTACAATGGACTTAGAGAACACTTATCATCTGTGGACTGGGGTAATGAAGAGAGCTATCAATATGACAGTTTTCTGAACACTATACATGCTGCCCAAAGAACATTTATCCCATATAAAGAAATTAGATCGAATAGAAATGACCCAAAATGGATGAATAATAGGCTCAAATATCTTTTAGGGCAGAAGAAAGGAATTTATAGACGTATCAAAAGATGGAAATAAATGGTATAAAATACCGACACAATGGAAAAATAAACACATAAGCAGTATAATGTGATCCTTTATTGACAACGTTTCGCCCACGCAGTGGGCTTTATCGAGTCACATACAGATCTACCTGGAAAATGAGCAACATGGAGATATATATAGGGTACAGTCAGGTGGAGAATGCTGGGTCAGGTGGAGAAAGCTGCATGTGAGTCTTAAAAGTAGTGTGATAGTTAAAAACATAGTGTGACTTAAAGGACCTGCAGTGTACCATTCTTGAGTTCTAGGTGGGATAGCGTTGAAGAAGTTTCTTGGCAATAGGTTCAGCTATGTTGTAGAAGCCGTTGTTCTGGTTGAAGTTGTTGGATATACAGATGAGTGATGATTCTAGGATTCTTCGGTATTGCGTGTTGTCTTCTCTGGCGATGAGTCTTGCGTTTCTGTAGTTGATTAAATGGTTGTGTAAATTTCCTTGATGTTCTTCTCTGCAAAGCTGACCATGAACTTCGTTTTAAAGTCTATCGAAAACCTACCAATCAACACGATCTTCTCCACTTCTACTCTCACCACGACACCAAAATTAAACGTGGTGTAATAATAGGCTTTTTCCTGCGCGCACTCAGAATCTGCAGCAGTGAGTTCCTTGAAGAAGAATGCTCCCTCATTGAACAAGTTTTTTCCAAACTTCACTATCCTCGTCACTTCATTAGAGACTGCAGACGACGGGCATTAAACATCTTCAACACACCCAGAGAAGACACTGCTGAGAAGAGATACATAGTCCTTCCCACCAACTCCATTTCCAAACAAGTTTCCAACATTTTTCTAAGACCTCATTCCGAGTATCCACCTCCACATCCACCACCATTAAGGACATTACCAGTAACAGACAGGAAAAGCTTCAATCCACGGCAGGGGTATACACAATCCCTTGTAATGGCTGCAGCAAATTATACGTTGGCGAAACATCCAGAGACCTACAAACACGCATTTCAGAACACCAGTACGCAGGCAGATCTGACGACTCAAGAAATGCCTGTGTTCAACACCGAAATTTACACAACCATTTAATCAACTACAGAAACGCAAGACTCATCGCCAGAAGACAACACGCAATACCGAAGAATCCTAGAATCATCACTCATCTGTATATCCAACAACTTCAACCAGAACAACGGCTTCTACAACATAGCTGAACCTATTGCCAAGAAACTTCTTCAACGCTATCCCACCTAGAACTCAAGAATGGTACACTGCAGGTCCTTTAAGTCACACTATGTTTTTAACTATCACACTACTTTTAAGACTCACATGCAGCTTTCTCCACCTGACCCAGCATTCTCCACCTGACTGTACCCTATATATATCTCCATGTTGCTCATTTTCCAGGTAGATCTGTATGTGACTCGATAAAGCCCACTGCGTGGGCGAAACGTTGTCAATAAAGGATCACATTATACTGCTTATGTGTTTATTTTTCCACGTATCAAAAGAGGTGAGGGTCATCTTAAGAATCAGTATATTGACATTAAGAGGGACGTTAAAAAGGGGATAAGAAAAGCTAAGCGGGACTACGAAATTAAAGTTGCTAGGGATTCGAAAACTAACCCAAAAAGTTTTTTCCAGGTGTATAGAACAAAAGTTAGAGATAAGATAGGTCCCCTTAAAAATAATTATGGGTATCTTACTGACAAAGAGAATGAAATGTGCTCTATTTTTAATAATTATTTTCTCTCGGTTTTCACTCAGGAAGACACTAATAATATCCCAAGAATTAGGTATTTTAGTGGGCCTGAAGAAGATAAATTATGTAGTATCACAGTCACTAGCGAAATTGTTATCAAACAGATAGACCGTTTGAAGCAAAATAAATCGCCAGGCCCTGATGAGCTTTTTTCAAGGGTTCTTAAGGAATGCAAAATTGAACTCTGTGAACCCTTAACTAACATTTTTAACCTATCTCTTCAAACAGGTGTAGTGTCTGATACGTGGAAGATGGCTAATGTAATTCCTATTTTTAAAGCAGGGGACAAGTCGTTACCATCAAATTATCGCCCAATAAGTCTAACATCAATTGTAGGCAAATTATTAGAGTCGATTATAGCTGATAACATAAGAAGCCATCTCGATAGGCATAATTTGATTAATGATACTCAACATGGATTCAGCAGGGGCCGTTCCTGCCTAACTAATTTATTACCTTTTTTCAGTAAGGCAGTTGATCATGATAAAGAATTCGATATTGTTTATTTGGATTTTAGTAAGGCTATTGATAGAGTACCACATCAGAGACTGTTAAAGAAAGTGGCTGCTCACGGCATTGGGGGAAAAGTGTTTTCATGGATCGAGTCATGGCTCACCAATAGGAAGCAGAGGGTGTGCATTAATGGGGTTAAATATGAGTGGGGATCTGTAACAAGTGGCGTTCCACAGGGATCGGTTTTGGGCCCGTTGTTGTTTATAATATATATAAATGATCTTGACGAGGGAATTAAGAACATAAGAAAGGAGGAACACTGCAGCAGGCCTGTTGGCCCATACAGGCAGGTCCTTCACAATCCGTCCCACTAACAGAATATTTGCTCAACCCAATTTTCAATGCTACCCAAGAAATAAGCTTTGACAATTCTTCCCACTCATGCGCGAGTCCCACTCAAATCCAACCCCTCTCACTCATGAATTTATCCAACCTAAATTTGAAACTACCCAAGGTCCTAGCTTCAATACCCCTACCAATACTTTCCTATATCCTTTCTAAATCTAAACTTATCTAACTTGAATCCATTATTGCGGGTTCTCTCTTGGTGAGATATCCTCAAGACCTTATTTATATCCCCTTTGTTAATACCCATTTTCCACTTGTATACCTCGATCATGTCTCCCCTCATTCTACGTCTTACAAATGAATGTAATTTTAGGGTCTTCAATCTTTCTTCGTAAGGAAGATTTCTAATGCTATGTATTAATTTAGTCATTCTACGCTGAATGTTTTCTAACGAATTTATGTCCATTTTGTAATATGGAGACCAGAACTGAGCTGCGTAATCTAGGTGAGGCCTTACTAATGATGTATAAAGCTGTAATATAATCTCTGGAATTCTGTTGCTAACACTTCTTGATATAAATCCCAGTAATCTATTTGCCTTATTACGTACGCTTAGGCATTGCTGTCTTGGTTTAAGGTTGATGCTTACCATCACCCCCAAGTCCTTCTCGCAATCTGTATGGCTAAGTTCTACGTTATTTAACTTATAAGTGCTTGGGTTATGGACACTCCCGAGCTTCAGAACCTTGCATTTATCTACATTGAACTGCATCTGCCACTTTTCTGACCACGAATTAAGTTTGTCTAAATCTTCCTGAAGTTCTATGACATCTATGTTTGAATCAATTATCCTACCTATCTTCGTGTCGTCGGCGAATTTGCTCATATCACTAGTAATTTCCTCATCAAGGTCATTGATATATATTATAAATAACAATGGGCCTAAGACTGATCCCTGTGGAACACCACTTGTTACAAGTCCCCATTCGGATTTAACCCCATTTATGCACACTCTGCTTCCTATTGGTGAGCCATGACTCGATCCATGACAGCACTTTTCCCCCAATGCCATGAGCTGCCACTTTCTTTAACAGTCTCTGGTGCGGTACTCTATCAAAAGCCTTACTAAAGTCTAAATAAACAATATCGAATTCTTTATCGTGATCAACAGCCTCAAAAGCTTTACTGAAGAAGGTTAATAAATTAGATAGGCAGGAACGGCCCCTCGTGAATCCATGCTGGTACAGGGGATTTAGTTAGAAGGTACAGGACAGCAATAGACATAATTAGGAAGAAGGGGGGGCGCCCTGTTATATGTGGCATTTTGCCAAGAAGGAGTGTTGGAAATGAATGGCTGTCCAGAGCGATTGGTATAAATTGCTAGCTGGACAAACACTGTGAGGATAATGCAGTCCCATTCATTGACAACTGGGACCACTTCTATTGCCGAAATGACATGTATGCCAGGGATGGGGTTCACTTATCCAGGGCAGGTGTAGAATTTCTCTCTAGCTCAGTTGAGGATGTTGTTAGGGCTTTAAACTAGGATTAGTTAGAGGTATGGGTTTAGGAATGGTGAATAATGAGGGTCAAAATATTGATTCAGGCTTTGACATCATAAATCTTAACAATAACAGTAATCAAGTAACACAGGGTAATAATAGTAACAGAAATTGTGTAAAACAAAAGCTGAATATGAAAAAGGTTCACAAGAAGATACATCTTAATGTATTTAACACTAACTGTCGAAGCGCCAGAAATAAAATTAACGAATTACGTTTGGTAGCATGTGCTGGGAACTTTGATGTCATTGCAATAACTGAAACATGGTATAATATAAAGAGTCGGGATATGATTGCTGAGTGTCATATTCAGTCGTTTAAGTTGTTCCATGTAGATAGATATAATGGGAAAGGGGGTGGAGTTGCATTATATGTACGAGAAAATATAAATTGCTGCATAAAAACAGGCATAAAAATAGATGGATCATTAACAGAATCTG
This sequence comes from Cherax destructor, assembly GCA_009830355.1. Taxonomy (NCBI): domain Eukaryota; kingdom Metazoa; phylum Arthropoda; class Malacostraca; order Decapoda; family Parastacidae; genus Cherax; species Cherax destructor. Next base: position 12,066 of record WNWK01043088.1, read on the forward strand.
TTTGGGTAGAGTTTCTAGAAGGTCAAGAAAAACTGATTGTAGGTGTAATATACCGACCTCCAGGCTTGGATCACGATAGAGGAGACTTCTTTGGGACGAAATTGTTAGGGCTTCTAGACACAATAACGTAGTGATAGTAGGGATTTTAACTTTAGTCAAATTGACTGGACTTCTTTGACCGGTAATCTGGAGTCCAGTGACTTTATGGAAGTAGTTCAGGACTGTTTTCTGAAGCAGTGTGTGACGGAGCCTACCAGAGGTAATAATTTGCTCGACCTAGTCTTGTCAAATAAAGAAACCCTTGTAAATAATCTGGAGATCACTGAAGAGCTTGGGCAAGTGATCACAAATCCATTACTTTTAATATTACCTGGGAGTACGAGAATAGGGATAATACGGTAAAAGTTCCTGATTTTCGTTCTGCCGACTATACTGGACTTAGAGAACACCTGTCTAATCTCGACTGGGGTAATCTAGCTAACGATTACGATGGGATCTGCGTTTATGATTTTTTTCTTAATAATGTACAACGTGCACAGAGTATATTTATTCCCCAGAGAGAATTTAGGTCAAATAATAACGATCCCAAATGGATTAACAGGAGGCTAAAACATCTATTAGGGGAGAAAAGAGGAATTTATAGGCGCATCAATAGAGGAGATGTTAACCTTATTGACCAATATGTTCAGTTGAAAAGAGAAGTAAAAAAAGGGATTAGAAAGGCTAAACGTGACTATGAGATTAAGGTTGCAAATGAATCAAAGACTAATCCAAAAGGGTTCTTTCAAGTGTATAGGACGAAGGTGTGAATGAATGGTTCAGAGAACCGACGAGTTGGTAAATTAGACACATATGCAACACTTGTGTATCTTTATTGAGGAAACGTTTCGCCACACAGTGGCTTCATCAGTCCATACAAAGGAGAATCGTGAAGAACAGGAGGAGTGTGAGGTTGTCAGGCCCTCAATCTTGAGTAGATGTTGTCAGTCCATCAATCTTGAATAGAATAACAGCGTATGAGCAGAGGGCTATATACTGTAGACAGGAGAGGTGCAGCAGTTGTAGGAGGTGTCACATTTGTTCAATGTGGAAGTAGGTCGTGCCCAAGGAATAGGCAAGCGAAGAAATCCCTGTATTAAGATACCAAGATGTTGCAGTGTCAGACAGGATGTGAATGAATGGTTCAGAGAACCGACGAGTTGGTAAATTAGACACATATGCAACACTTGTGTATCTTTATTGAGGAAACGTTTCGCCACACAGTGGCTTCATCAGTCCATACAAAGGAGAATCGTGAAGAACAGGAGGAGTGTGAGGTTGTCAGGCCCTCAATCTTGAGTAGATGTTGTCAGTCCATCAATCTTGAATAGAATAACAGCGTATGAGCAGAGGGAGCTATATACTGTAGACAGGAGAGGTGCAGCAGTTGTAGGAGGTGTCACATTTGTTCAATGTGGAAGTAGGTCGTGCCCAAGGAATAGGCAAGCGAAGAAATCCCTGTATTAAGATACCAAGATGTTGCAGTGTCAGACAGGATGTGAATGAATGGTTCAGAGAACCGACGAGTTGGTAAATTAGACACATATGCAACACTTGTGTATCTTTATTGAGGAAACGTTCGCCACACAGTGGCTTCATCAGTCCATACAAAGGAGAATCTGAAGAACAGGAGGAGTGTGAGGTTGTCAGGCCCCCAATCTTGAGTAGATGTTGTCAGTCCATCAATCTTGAATAGAATAACAGCGTATGAGCAGAGGGAGCTATATACTGTAGACAGGAGAGGTGCAGCAGTTGTAGGAGGTGTCACATTTGTTCAATGTGGAAGTAGGTCGTCCCAAGGAATAGGCAAGCGAAGAAATCCCTGTATTAAGACCAAGATGTTGCAGTGTCAGACAGGATGTGAATGAATGGTTCAGAGAACCGACGAGTTGGTAAATTAGACACATATGCAACACTTGTGTATCTTTATTGAGGAAACGTTTCGCCACACAGTGGCTTCATCAGTCCATACAAGGAGAATCGTGAAGAACAGGAGGAGTGTGAGGTTGTCAGGCCCTCAATCTTGAGTAGATGTTGTCAGTCCACCCTTCGCACTGCAACATCTTGGTATTTTAAATACGGGATTTCTTCCTTCCCTATTCCTTGGGCACGACCTACTTCCACATTGAACAAATGGCCCTCCCAACTGCTGCCCTTTCTGTCCGTATATGCTCCCTCCCTTTTTTTTACGTTGTGGACTGCAACATCTACTCAGTTGGGGGCCGAAACCTCACCTCCCCTGTTCTTCACGTTCTCCGATGGCTGATGGCCACGGTGGAAAACTTTCCCTCAATAAAAACACAAGTGTTCATATTCAAATTTCCAACTCGTCGGTTTCTGAACCATTCATTCACACCCTGTCTGACACTGCAACATCTTGGTATTTTAAATACGGGGACCCCTTTTTCCCCTATTCCTTGGGCACGACCTATTTCCCACATTGAACAAATGTGCACCTCCTACAACTGCTGCCCTCTCCTGTCTACAGTATATAGCCCCCTCTGCTCATACGCTGTTATTCTATTAAAGATTGATGGACTGACAACATCTACCAAGATTGGGGGCCCTGACAACCTCACCTCCTCCTTTTCCCACGATTCTCCTTTGTATGGACTGATGAACCCCTGTGTGGCGAAACTTTCCTCAATAAAGATACACAAGTGTTGCATAGTTCTAATTTACCAACTCGTCGTTCTCTGAACCATTCATTCACATCCTGTCTGACACTGCAACATCTTGGTATTTTAAATCAGGATTTTTTCCTTGCCTATTCCTTGGGCGACCTACTTCCAAAAAATGTGACACCTCCTACAACTGCTGCACCTCTCCTGCCCGTATATAGCTCCCTCTGCTCATACGCTGTTATTCTATTCAAGATTGATGGACTGACAACATCTCTAAGTTTGGGGGCCTGACAACCTCACACTCCTCCTGTTCTTCACGATTCTCCTTTGTATGGACATAACCACTGTGTGGCGAAACTTTTCCCCTCAAAAAAGATACACAAGTGTTATATGTCTAATTTACCAACTCTCGGTTCTCTGAACCATTCATTCACATTTAATTTATTGAATGCCCAAAAAAATGGATGCATGGTGGGTCAAGATCCCTTTAAAAATTTTTTGGGAAACTTTCTGGATCCCTCAAGGACAAGATGTGAAACAGTCATCAAGACATGTGTAGAGTGCCGTCGAATAGATGCCAGAACCTATATGTATCCCGGACCTCCCCATTGCCCAAAGGGATGCAGTTAATAAAGCCATTTGATGTAACCGGTGGATTACAGTGGTCCCATCATTTTAACGGGGACCCGATGGTGTTCCTTTAAGGTGTACGGGGTCTATTCCTTGTTACAAAAGGGGAGTACATTTGAAGTGGGAAGGGGTTTTTCTGCAGAACAGTTCAAACAGCTGTTTCGTAAATTTGCAGCTAGGAGATCCTGTCCCAGACTCATGATTTCAGATAATGCCACTAACTTTTTGGAGGGCACAACATTTGAAATTAAATGAGGTAATGAATACAGTCTCTGTTAAATCAGCAGGGTGTGGCTGGAAATTTATAGCTCCCGGG
>WNWK01043089.1:0-15673 GCA_009830355.1 Cherax destructor
TTTTATACCGAGCTATGTATCATTGTATCATGTCTACCTTACTATGTATCATTGTACCATGTCTAAATAAAATTATTATTATTATTATTATTATTATTATTATTACAAGTTACAAAGGTAATGAACTCACAAGCTACAAAGGAAACGAACTCACAAGTTACAAAGGTAATGAAACATGCAAGTAAATTTACTTACTTACGTTTATACATGGTTACAATCATGAACAAATTATAAAGTTATGAACAATTCACTAGTCTACACCCGGTCACAACTGTAATGAGTTCTTGGTGCAAATTTTAATTGTTGGGTCACACACACACACACACACACACACACACACACACACACACACACACACACACACACACACACATATACATATACACACACACACACACACACACACACACACATATATACATACACGTACATACAACAGGCCCAGTTTTCAATCGACATGTGCATAGGACAAAATGGTAATTAATACACACACACACACACACACACGGGGCAATGCTTTATTTACAGGGAGCAAAGTCAAGGTATTTTTCCAGAATGGTCTGTAATATACCACTGTGGATAAAATACTTTGACATATCTTGAACATTTCTGAGTGAGTTGTCTCTGAATTCATTAATTTTATCGCACTCCAGTACATAATGACGCAGGGTGTGACAACAGTGGACCCCCAGATTTCGTACTGCTCCCAACTCGAACAATTATGTAAGTGTATTTTTGTAAGTGCTTTTGTAAGTATATTTTTGGGGGTCTAAATGGACTAATCTAATTTACATTATTCCTTATGGGAACAAATTCATTCGGTAACGGCACTCAAAACAGCATTCTGGAATGAATTATGGCCGATAGCCGGGGGTCCACTGTATTTGGGTTTGATACTATAATTAAACTTTTATAACCCATTTCCCTTTTAAGACACTTACGTGGTATTGGGTAGGCATATTTGTCAGGATGTGAAGCTATAAGGGTATTCTTAATGTGTCGCCTCCCTACCCCATGGGCACCAAGCAGCACCAGTGTCTTCCGTCGAAATGCTGAGGGTACAAAGTTTATTAACTTAAAAATATACTCATATGTACTCATGAAATCGCAATAACATGATTGCAAACAATCCATAGAACAGGCAGGGTTTGAACCCATAGCTTATAGTTTTAGGACTCACCATGGGTTCAAACCCCACCCATTCCTTGGTTTGTTTATTCATACGTAGCTCTGAAAAATTTCCTTGTTTTCCACTATAATTTTTACTTAGCTAAGTTATTTCAGTTGGCTAATGTTCTTTCTCAGTCTTTATTATACAATGTATTAGGCTAGCAATATTCAAAATGGAATTGATTTTTTTAGTTGAAATTGATTTTCTAAGCATAATATATTCAAGTTCAGCAGTGAAATATTAACTGTTCTAACTAAATACTACAGTAGTACCTTGACTTACGAATGCTCCAACTTACGAGTTTTCCGAGTTACAAGCCATCGCTCAGTCGATTTTTTGCTTTGAGTTGCAAGCCAAAATCCTAGTTACGTGTGAGCTTCAGATACGCCACCACTAATTGGCGGCGTATCTGAAGTCAAATCCAACTCTGTACCCTGAGGAATGTCAGGTACTTGGTCCCATCCCACGTGCTCTTCCAAGACATAACTGGAAGGATAATACTCCCACACTAATCCAGAGTGTAGTGAGGCACCTCGTCCCTTGTTTGGTTCTTGTGTAAATCCAGAAACATTAATTAAGGTGGGCGAAGTACTGATAGTGGTGGGTGGAATAGTGAGGGTGGTGGATGAAGTAGTGATAATGGTGGGTGGAGTAGATATGGTGGTGGGTGTAGTAGTGAGAGTGGTGGGTGGAGTAGTGATAATGGTGGGTGGAGTAGTGATAATGGTGGGTAGAGTAGTGATGGTGGTGGGTGGAGTAGTGATGGTGGTGGGTGGAGTAGTGATGGTGGTGGGTGGAGTAGTGATGGTGGTGGGTGGAGTAGTGATGGTGGTGGGTGGAGTAGTGAAGGTGGTGGGTGGAGTATACAATATTTCTTATTTATAAATACATTTTTCTTATTTAAAAACCCGTAACAAAAAAATTGGGGTGGTTTTTGGGGGGCTGGAACGGATTAATGGCATTTCAATTAATTTCAGCGAGGAAAATTGATTTGATATACAAGCAAATTGAGTTACGAGCTTGGTCACAGAACGAATTAAACTTGTAAGTCAAGGTACCACTGTATATATAAATATATGTTATTATCTTGTGGAACACATGTCAGCTGTTTGATGAATCATCAACTTTCACTGAAGTTTAATGACTTCCTCATAGGTAACAAGAATCATCAACTTACATGGCAGTTTTATAACTTCCTCATAGGTGACAAGATCAAGTTGGTCAAAAACAGCATTGTGTTTGGCAAGATACTTGTCTTTATGCTGTTTTTTCTTCCGACCAAAGAATGAGCAGTTCACTGAAATACAAAAGAAATCTGAAGATTATTAAACCAAACAATAAACAAAGCATTTAGTCGAGATTGTGGTTTTACAGGGAAAGAGCATCAGCAGCGTAGAGGGCAGTGAAATCTGAAAGCACAAGTTAAATTGTATGGTTTATTTTTCAAGATCAGACAAAAGCAATGTATGTTGTCCCATGGCTCAGTTGGTAATGCTCTCGCCTCGCACACTGAGTGTCCGTGGTTCAGTCCCCAACATGGATGGAAACATTGAGCATGTTTCCTTACAGCTGCTGTCCCTATTCACCTAGCAGTAAGTAGGTACCTGGGTGTAGTCAACTGGTGTGGGTGGCATCCTGGGGGACAAGATTGAAGGACCTCAGTGGAAATAAGACAGACAGTCTCGATGATGCACTGACTTGGGTTATTCTGAGTGGCTAACCTTCCAGGTTAAAAATCCGAACAAACCTTGTCTTAACTACAGTATTAAGTGAGAAATAAAATTATCTCTTGAAAATATAGATAAAAGTAGTGAAAGAGACACAGCAAAAGGAGACCTTTATTAGTACAGGTCGGCCATCACTAATCTGGCAATCAGTTATCCGGTTCCATCAGTAATCTGGCACTAATTTCGGCTAGCATAATTTCAAATTTCATCATTATACTGACTCAAATTTCATCATTATACTGACTCGGAAATTAAGTGTATTCTAACCTAACCACTCTGTAATCCGGCAAACTCAGTAATCCAGCACACTGCAGGTCCCAATGATGCCGGCTAGGTGATGGCCAACCTGTACTAATAAAAGTTTCTTTTTGATGTACAGTGGTACCTCTACTTACGAGCAGCTCCCAACTTGAACAATTATGTAAGTGTATTTTTGTAGGTGCTTTTGTAAGTGTATTTTTGGGGGTCTGAAATGGATTAATCTAATTTTCATTATTTTTTATGGGAAAAAATTCCTTCGGTATCGGCACTTGAATAGCCATCTGGAACGAATTAAGCTCGTAACTCGAGGTACCACTGTATACAGTGTACCACCGGATTACGTCATTTTTTCATTCAAGAATGCTGTTCAAGTGTAATTACCGAACAAATTTATTCCCATAAGGAATAATGTAAATTAGATTAGTCCTTTTAGACCCCCAAAACTACACTTACAAAAGCACTCACAAAAATAAACTTACATAAAAGGGCGAGTTTGGAGACCATCGTAAACCGGGGGTCCACTGTATGTCTTTTTATCACTTGTCAGCCATGCCATACTTAAACATAACAGACCTCTATGTAACAGATTTATAAAACAAAATCTCCAAAGTCAAATGATTTGGAAACAACTGACAAAATCCACTGGTTACATATTTGTCCATTATTGTTAGTCACAGCAAAACAATTTCTTATTTATTCATCACAATTGCCTTTACTGACCACCCACTTCCCCCATATTAGTCTGTTATATGGAAAGTTTACTGTAAAATAAAAGAAAAAGAATGGCAACAATCCTGGATGACTGTTGGTAATGTATACTGAATTGGCCATCAACTATAACTTTGAATTCTGTGCAATGAGGAACAGCTGGTTGGAAGGGAAGTTTGTTTAATATTAGCTTTTGGAATGTATAAGTAATTAATAAAAACAAATTATTCAGATCCTCGGTTGTATGTAATTATAATTAATCGGAATATATGGGTGGATTTTAGTTTTTGTTCATCATTTAGAAACTTACTTTGTAGGAAGGGTAAGTGAAAATTTTACCCCCATCTCTGCCCATCCCCATCTTTCCTTCCTGCCCAGCCAGGTCACCATAGTAGTGCTGTACCTTGCTCACCTGCCACCCACCTTTTCCTCATGTCTCAACAGGCCACCAAAGGAGGATGCAGTGCCCCATCTCCACACACATACATTAGGATTTATTTAGAAAACAACATTTAAGTGAGATCATGAATCTCCTCCAGCTCCTCAGAAGCTGGATGGGATCCAAGGATGTAGCAGTCATATATACTCTGGATGGGCACACTGAGATGTTTGGACAAGAGGATGGCAGCACTCTGTCCCTAGTGGTGTTGATAAGGTTGGAACCAAATTCTTGGAGGAAATGTATTGCACATTTTCTCCATGATCCATCTGTCTGCAATCCTTCTGGTACCAGTGTCCCAGGTCCCAATATTTGCTGAGATTGAATTCTTCTCTGTGATCAGTACAGTGGCATACCTAAGGTATGGCAGGCATGGCACGTGCCCTGGACACCACTTGGAGGGGGACGCCACTGAACAATTTTTATTAAAAGTCAAACGAGCCATCCTCAGATAGTGAAAAAGTTTTCTTCAGATGTATGATCTGTCTTTGATTATCATGGGTGAGAAGCACTAGGATGGCTAGATTGTTAAACCACTTATATAAATTATTAGGTAAAAATATAGTGCTGGGAGAAATAATAAAGCTAGGTTCAAAGTATTTCCAGAAGAGTGAGGGGCCTTTCCTACCAGCAAATAACCACTCAACGAACAAATATTGGTTAAAGAGGAAATTGGGAAATGGTTGTGGTGAGGAAGTGACTCACTCATGACTGGTCTATTCCCCTTCTAAAAAGTCTGCATTTTGTATCTGTTGTCTTCTATATTACCAGTCAGACCATCAATCCTCATTGGAGCAGGAAAGTGGATTCAACCAGTGGAAAGCACTTGACAGGATCAGTGTTCATGAAAATACTAAGAAGCATCAGGAGTGCTTCATATAGTGGAAAGAAATGGAAAGAAATTTAGCTGAAAACAGAAGTTATTGAGGCAGAACTTCAGCTGGATGATGACTCCAATGTGGGAAATTTCCTTGGCTTACTGAAACTACTGGTCATCTTTGACACTGTCATGAAAGAACACCTCACTCCTGTGGAAATTAATCCTGCATCCACGTCTTATTTTTCACCGGGTGTCCAGAACGAATTCATCCACTTGGCATCCACTGTTCGCCAGAGTTTACTGAGAACCATTCATAAAACCAAGTACAGTCTCTCCTCATCTAACGACGAAGATAGGGACCCAAGACACGGTCGGTAAGCGAATTCGTCGCTAAACGAGGAGCATACTATACAGGTCTACCTCCACATTTGTCCAATCTCTTTGTAAACATAAGAACATAAGAAAGGAGGAACACTGCAGCAGGCCTGTTGGCCCATACTAGGCAGGTCCTTCACATTCCATCCCACTAACAGAATATTTGTTCAACCCAATCTTCAATGCTACCCAAGAAATAAGCTTTGATAATTCTATTTACTCATGTGCAATTCCCACTCAAATCCAACCCCTCTCACTCATGAATTTATCCAACCTAAATTTGAAACTACCCAAGGTCCTTGCTTCAATAACCCTACTAGGCAGACTGTTCCACTCATCAACTACCCTATTTCCAAACCAATACTTTCCTATATCCTTTCTAAATCTATACTTATCTAATTTGAATCCATTATTGCGGGTTCTCTCTTGAAGAGATATCCTCAAGACCTTATTTATATCCCCTTTGTTAATACCCATTTTCCACTTGTATACCTCGATCATGTCTCCCCTCATTCTTCGTCTTACAAGTGAATGTAATTTTAGGGTCTTCAATCATTCTTCATACGGAAGATTTCTAATGCTATGTATTAATTTAGTCATTCTACGCTGAATGTTTTCTAACGAATTAATATCTATTCTGTAATATGGAGACCAGAACTGAGCTGCGTAATCTAGGTGAGGCCTTACTAACGATGTATAAAGCTGTAATATAACCTCTGGACTTCTGTTGCTTACACTTCTTGATACAAATCCCAGTAATCTGTTTGCCTTATTACGTATGCTTAGGCATTGCTGTCTTGGTTTAAGGTTGCTGCTTACCATAACCCCCAAGTCCTTTTCGCAATCTGTGTGGCTAAGTTCTACGTTATTTAACTTATAAGTGCTTGGGTTATGGACACTCCCGAGCTTCAGTGGCATCTGCCACTTTTCTGACCAGGAATTGAGTTTGTCTAAATCCTCCTGAAGTTCCCTGACATCTACGTTTGAATCAATTATCCTACCTATCTTTGTGTCATCGGCGAATTTGCTCATATCACTAGTAATTCCCTCATCAAGGTCATTGATATATATTATAAACAACAACGGGCCTAAGACTGATCCCTGTGGAACACAACTTGTTACAGATCCCCACTCGGATTTAACCCCATTTATGCACACTCTCTGCTTCCTATTGGTGAGCCATGACTCGATCCATGACAGCACTTTTTCCCCAATGCCATGAGCTGCCACTTTCTTTAACAGTCTCTGGTGCGGTACTCTATCAAAAGCCTTACTAAAATCTAAATAAACAATATCGAATTCTTTATCGTGATCAACAGCCTCAAAAGCTTTACTAAAGAAGGTTAATAAATTAGATAGGCAGGAACGGCCCCTCGTGAATCCATGCTGAGTATCATTAATCAAATTATGGTTATTTAGATGGCTTCTAATAATATCAGCTATAATTGACTCTAGTAATTTGCCTACAATTGAGGTTAGGCTTATTGCGACAATCACTCAGTCAACTTGGTGGGTGTACATGCAGCCAAGAAGGATACAATGATGGTCACTTTTTTTTGGAACAATCGAAGCTCTCTACGTGTTCTTCTCTCATTCAATACAGCACTGGGAAAAACTCAAGAAACGCCATGCCAGTGGTTGTTAAGTCGGAGTCTAAAACCAGGTGGAGTGCAATGACAGAAGAAGGGAAGCCTGTCAACAAGTACTTTGAGGAGTTACTTCAAGTTCTCCAGGACATGATAAACAATGAACATGAGACCAGTGAAACAAGAAGTGATGAAAGGCAGCTGTATAACTGCACATTGAGTTACAATTTTCTGACTTTGCTAAGATTTTGGAACAAAGTATGTACTTATTCACATTGACCATATTCAAAAGAGACTGCAGGATCCTACCATGATGCTGCCTTGGATTTGAAAGCCCTCTTGAGATCATTTTGATGATGAGAGAGAAGTAGAAGAATGATTCAGAGAACCGACGAGTTGGTAAATTAGACACATATGCAACACTTGTGTATCTTTATTGAGGAAACATTTTGCCACACACTGGCTTCATCAGTCCATACAAAGGAGAATCGTGAAGAACAGGAGGAGTTTGAGGTAGTCAGTCCTTCAACCTTGAGTCAGTGAGTCACTCGAAGAAGGACTTGGTCTCTGTCAAGAATGTAATATCGAAGATGAAAGATGTCAGAGATGAAAGAAAAATGAATGGCTGATGAGAACTCGAGAGATGCTGGGTTAACAACCACAAAGGAAATGAAAAGAGTCATGAAGGGAACACTTGACCGTCTTCACAGGGAAATGGATGAAAGGTTCGCTCGTTTGCACGACACTGACGCCAGTTCGCCCAAATTTTCACACTTCTTCATTAGGTCATTACTGTCGGCTCCGTAACACAGTCCCTTGACATCAAGAAGGAATCCAAACTTACCTGGAGTGGGTTTTGGGGATCAATGCCCCCACAGCCTGGTCCGTGACCAGGCCTCGCTGTGGATCAGGGCCTGATCAACCAGGCTGTTACTGCTGACTGAACATAAACCAATGTACGAACCACAGCCCGGCTGGTCAGGTACTGACTTCAGGTGCCTGTCTAGTGCCTTCTTGAAGACAAGCAGGGGTCTACTGGTAATCCCCTTTATGTATGCTGGGAGGCAGTTGAACAGTCTTGGGTCCCTGACACTTACTGTGTTGTCTCGTACTTGTGGCATCCCTGCTTTTCATTGGGAAGACGTGGCATCGCCTGCCAAGTCGTTTGCTTTCATAGGGGGTGATTTTCGTGTGCAGGTTTGGGACAAGTCCCTCTTGGAAAATCCTAGACTGTGTTACAGTGCTTATAGTAACGACCTAAAGAAGTGTGAAAATTTGGGCGAATTGTACAGCTCTGATGTTGATGGACAGCAGCTATATGAAGAAAATTTGGATTGCAGAATGTCGCTATCAAGTCAGGACACAAATGGAGCGAACTCTTCCACACAACAAATTACAGTCGGAGTCCCTCAAGGAAGTGTCCTGGGGCCACTCCTATTCCTCATTTACATAAATGACCTACCGAATGCATCACAACTACTCAAACCCATTTTATTTGCAGATGACACAACATATGTCTTCTCTCACCCAAATCCAGTTATACTGGCCAACACTGTTAATGCCGAATTACAGAAAATATCAACATGGATGACGACTAACAAGCTTACTCTCAATACTGACAAGACCTACTTCATACAGTTTGGAAGCAAAGCCACAAATGTTCCACTTAACATAACACTCAATGGTACACCCATCACAAGACTCACAGAGGGAAAATTCCTAGGAATCCACCTTGACAGTAGCCTTAAATTCCAAACACACATACAACAAATTTCCAAGAAAATCTCTAAGACAGTAGGCATATTATCAAAGATACGCTATTATGTACCACAATCAGCTCTCCTTGCACTATATCATTCACTTATCTACCCGTATCTCACCTATGGAATCTGTGCATGGGGATCAACAACGTTAAATCACCTTAGACCACTCATAACACAACAAAAGGCCGCAGTCAGAATGATAACAAATTCCCACTCTAGACAGCATACTCCACCAATATTCAAAAGTCTCAAACTACTCACCGTAAAGAACATTCATACTTACTCTTGTGCCTACTACATATATAAAACTTTACACTCTAATATAAACCCTCTGCTCAAAATTCTCCTCACCAACTTTAATAGGACCCATGACCACAACACAAGACACAGATCACTTTTTGATATACCCGTGTTCATATCAACCTATGTAAAAATTCTATGCACATAAAGGGCCCCAGAATCTGGAATTCATTACCAGTAAATATTAAGATAATCTTGTCTGAAAATCAATTTAAGACTCAACTCAAAAACCACCTACTCACCCAAAACTAAATGATCATACTATAAACTACTTTGAAAAATGCTCATTATTACTTTCCTATACGATAATCTCAATTTTTAATAATATGTTACTATTATGTTACCCCCTACTCACCCAAAACTAAATACTCGTATTATAAGTTAATGTCAAAATGCTCAATGTTATTTTCCTTAAGATAATCTCAATTCCATATTACCATTCGAGAATCTAAACACCTGTAACAATCTAATATCATCATATAATAATTTAAACAGTAAAATTTCATCATATTGTAATTTTGAAAACAATTTTTAACTAGAATAAACTCAATAAATTTCTCTAATATTAAGTACATAGTCTTTAAGTTACTAGATTAAGCTGCCCCTAATGCCATGGCATGTCAGTGGCTCTCCTTGCACTCAATTTACATTGTAATTACCAATACCTATGTAATCTGCAATCTGCAATGAAATAAAATTTACTTTACTTTACTTTACTTTACAATATGAAAATATCAAGACCTGAAGAGCTTCTCAAATTTATTGTTCAATATGGAGATGAGAGCATCTTCCCTCTTTAAAGGGGCTTCTTGTCGTGGTAAGAGGCTATCGGTCTGAGGAATTGGACCTCTTGGTCTTCTTCCTCAGACCGAACCTATACCCCAATCCCCCTCCCCTTTCCCATCTTCCCCATCCTCCCATTTACCTTTCCTTCTCCTCCTCCTCATACCTCCCGTATTTACTTCCCATTTTTAACCAGGGAGCTTCTCTCTACAGGCATTCTAGTTCCTAGGTAGGGGAAAGGGTACCGTGGTCCAATCCCATTCTGTTGAGGTTCTTGGCGGTGGTGTAGTTTGCCGTGGAATCTGGATCGCCTGGGGATATCCCGATCCCTCTCCGGTCTCCCAGGGGGTGGCCTTGGGTATCTTTCGGGGGACGGGTGTATCTCTGGAGGCCACCGTTTGGATTCCGGGAGTGGTGGCCGAAGGCGGTATGCTTTGTGGCAGATATCCGGCCACCCTCTCTTTTGTCCGCCGAGGTGGCTCGGTAGATGTGAGGTTGCTATCCCAGATTGCTGGTTTACTGGCATGAAGGGTAGGGTATGGCATGGGTTCCATGCGGCATCTGCACTACTTGCAGTGTTGAGGTCCTCTTGGGCGCGGAGGATTTACGCCCTTTCATTCCTCCTAGGAGCTATTCCTCCACATTCCCTCTTTTTTATTCTTTTTATTTTTATTTTATTTTCTTCTTTCTTTTTTTCTTAACAAAAGAAAGGAGTAACTAACCATGGATGCCTAATCTGTGAACCTACCCCGGGCCCCTTGATACCGCACCTAGTTCTGACCCTACCTCGTTAATGGACAACTCTTCGGACAACCCTAATACCCCTGTACCTCTTGCTGGTGCCAGTTCGTCACCTGCTTCAGGTACCGGGGATCCGACTGGTTCTTTCGATACGTCTGACCTTCGCTATTCTCTGACCTTGCTTCCGGCTTCTCCCTTAACGGTGCAGCAATTTTCGAATTGCCTGCCAGTCACACGTCTGACCACCCCGGTCCCGAACACAACGACCATGACCCTTACATGATGATTCGACACTTCCTTCTCGTTCATCTCAGAAACAACCAGCTCGTCACGCACTCCCCTTAAACTCTTTGTTTCACACTACTCAATGGACAAAGTTTTTTACTCTGCGACCGACTTCTCCTAATACCTATCTTTCAGACCATAGTATTGGTAAGGCTCTGCTATGCCATGTTGGTAAAGATATCTCATTTCATGCTCTCAAGAGCAGCACTCGCATCATCACAGTCCAGAATGCTGGCCAAGCTCATGGTCTTTCTCTTCTTATGACCATTGATACTGTTCCTATCACTATTGACAAGCATCATTCTCTCAATTCTTGTAGTGGTTCTGTCATTTTACCCCACACCATTGTCCAATGGAATTTCCAGACATGTGGTGATGACATTTTGGAGCAGCTTGAGCTCCAAGAACTCCCTATCCTTAAAGTTGACACTTTTGTCCTCCCTGCCAATAAGCGAAGACGTTATCCTTGCAATATAGCTCGTTTAACATTTGACTGCCGTGAACTACCACCTTCGGTTTACATTGCAGGTCAACGTTTACAAGTTTGAAGGTGACCCCTACACCACAACAGTGTAGAAACTGCTGGCGTTTTGGTCATCCAGCGAAATATTGCAGGTCCATGGCCGAATGCCCAGTCTGTGGTGTACCTCCCTCTTGCCTTAACTGTCATGAGGCACATCCATCGTACTCTCGCCGTTGTCAGGTTTACCTGAATGAGCGGGAAATCCGTTGTCTCAAAGAGGCAGAAGGCTTCTCATATGCTATGGCCGTCTCTCATCTACGCCTACAAAGGAGACTTCCCATACAGTGGACCCTCGGTTAACGAATACCCGGAACTCGTGCAATTATGTAAGTATAATTTTGTAAGTTCTTGTGGAAGTGTATTTTTGGGGGTCTGAAATAGACTAACCTACGTGAAATTTTTCCTTAAGGAGTAAATTCGTTCGGTAATGGCACTTGAGCAGACTTCAGGAGTGAAGTTTTACGAAACTCGGGATCCACTGTATTTCCTATTCTCACATTGCTAAACGTCACCCCACTTCTGGGGTCCGAACTTCCTCGACTTCCTCTGTGGTTACAACATCCTCAGTCACCCTGTCTCGAATCCTTTTGATGTTCTTGGCTCCGAAGTCCCTACCTCGGCATCCCATACTGTCCACACTCCTTCCTCTACTCACTCGCACAGTTCTGAGTCTACACGTCCTCGTCCTTCGCCTAAACCTCAGTGCCCCTTCTTCTCATAAGTCTGGCAAAAATCCCTATTGCCGGGTTCTTCGCCTCCGACTAGTTCTGTAACATGTGTGGAGGTTCATCCTTCTCCTTGTTCAATATCTTCATTCCCTGTCCCCTCCCAAGCCCCTTCGACAGTTTCCTCTTCCATCTCCTCGCCTTCTACTTTAGTACAGTCTATAGACTCCCTGATAGTTGCTCACTCTCCTTCCATTTCTAATGTCGTCCCACATTCTGCATCTTTGTCTTCTGAAACACTAGATGCTATCGCAGAATATATTTCAGAGACTGGAACGATGATGGACACCACTCCACCTGAGGTTCCTCCTCCTCTCTCTTCTTCATCTACACCCCTCCTTCCTTCACAACGCCCTCCTCCTTCTCTGATTACAGATCTTCCGCTGCCTCCACTTGTGGACTTTTCTAACCCTAGTCCATAGATTCCTCTCTCTTCGACTTATATCTTTCTCTCCATAAATCATGGCTTATTTGCAGTGGAATATCCGAGGCCTCAGGGGTAACCGGGTGAACTTCAGGTGTTGCTCTCCAGTTTTCCCCTGTTGGGGTCTGTTTGCAAGAACCCAAATTACAATCCACTGTTATCAGGCCCTTTTCAGGCTATGATTTGTTGTATTCATCGGATCCTTTTTCCGATGGAACCTTTAACGAAAGTGCTCTTCTTATATGCACTGGTGTTCCATACCGTCAGCTCTATGTTCCTTCTTCCTTACATTACACCACAGTCCGTATCCACTTGAATAAGTGGTATACACTCTGTTCTTTATATCTCTCCCCTTCGCGGGCATTGTCTATCCCAGATGTTGATTTTCTGGTTTCTTCCTTACTGCCACCCCTTCTGTTACTTGGCGATTTTAATGCACACCATTTTCTCTGGGGAGGGTCGCACTGTGACTCCCGTGGCATTCAGTTGGAGGCATTTCTTGCTTCTCTCCCCCTCCATGTTTTAAATACGGGTACTCCTACCCATTTTGATCCCCGAATTTATTCTTTCTCCTGTATCGATCTCTCCATCTGCTCTTCCTCAACAGTCCTTGACTTCACCTGGTCTGTCCTCCCGGACTTACATGACAGCGATCATTTTCCAATCATCCTTAAGTCCCCTTCGTTTTTTTCCACCTCCTCGTTGCCAACGCTTGCAATTTGACCGGGCGAAATGGGACCTTTACGCACATCTTACTGCCTTTCATGAGGTTCCTTCCTCGTCCTCCATTGATGAGGTTTTACATCTCTTTTCGTCCTCCATCTTCACAGCGGCTTCACATTCTATTCCCCAAACCTCGGGCAAGCATTCTCAGAAGTGCGTGCCTTGATGGTCTCCTGCTTGTGCTCGGGCAGTACATTTGAAAGCGCTGCGTGGGCAGGTATTGGTATAACAGAACCACAGAGAGACTCCTTGATTTTAAGCAGAAGAGAGCTATTGCTCACCGTGTCATATGTGATGCTAAACGCACTTGCTGGCGAGATTATGTTTCTATTGTCACTTCGCTTCCTCGATGAGTGCAGTCTGGAAGAAAGTGCGGAAATTAAGTGGTAAATTCTCCCCCGACCCGGCTCCTGTTCTTCAGGTTGCCGGTATCGATATAGCACACCCTCTTGCCGTTGCCACTGAAGTTCAAACAAACAAACAAACAAACAAACAAACAAATTTTATTTCATTGCAGGTTACATGGGTATTGGAAGTTACAATGTAAATTGAGTGCAAGGAGAGCCACTGACATGCCATGGCATTAGGGGCAGCTTATTCTAGTCCTTAAAAACTAGGTACTTAATATTAGAGAAATTTATTGAGTTTATTCTAGTTAAAAATTATTTTCAAAATTACAATATGATGAAATTTTACTGTTTAAATTATTATATAATGATATTAGATCTTAGATTGTTACAGGTGTTAAGATTCTTGAATGATAATATGGAATTGAGATTATCTTAAGGAAAATAACATTGAGCATTTTGACATTAACTTATGAGTAGGGGTAACATAATAGTAACATATTATTAAAAATTGAGATTATCGTATAGGAAAGTAACAATGAGCATTTTTCAAAGTAGTTTATAGCATGATCATTTAGGTTTGGGTGAGTAGGTGGTTTTTGAGTTGAGTCTTAAATTGATTTTCAGACAAGATTATCTTAATATTTACTGGTAATGAATTCCAGATTCTGGGCCCTTTATGTGCATAGAATTTTTACATAGGTTGATATGAACACGGGTATATCAAAAAGTGATCTGTGTCGTGTGTTGTGGTCATGGGTCCTATTAAAGTTGGTGAGGAGAGTTTTGAGCAGAGGGTTTATATTAGAGTGTAAAGTTTATATATGTAGTAGGCACAAGAGTAAGTATGAATGTTCTTTACGGTGAGTAGTTTGAGACTTTTGAATATTGGTGGAGTATGCTGTCTAGAGTGGGAATTTGTTATCATTCTGACTGCGGCCTTTTGTTGTGTTATGAGTGGTCTAAGGTGATTTAACGTTGTTGATCCCCATGCACAGATTCCATAGGTGAGATACGGGTAGATAAGTGAATGATAGAGTGCAAGGAGAGCTGATTGAGGACATAATAGCGTATCTTTGATAATATGCCTACTGTCTTCGAGATTTTCTTGGAAATTTGTTGTATATGTGTTTGAATTTAAGGCTACTGTCAAGTTGGTAATCATCTGGTCCGCATTTCTCAGGGCTCCATCTATGCCCCTCGTTCCTTTCTTCTAAGTCTGCCAGCGAGTTAAAGCCCTTAGATTTTCTTCTCTTAAAGAAGAATCTTATAATGTGCCTTTTACCCTTCAAGAACTGGAGGCAAACACTCTGCTTGCCTTTCTGCCATTGACCCTTACTGCGCTTGGATACATATACCAGTTACGATGGTCCCCAAAATCGCCCTTTTATGTAAGTTTATTTTTTAAATGCTTTTGTAGGTATATTTTTGGGGTGTAAAAGGACTAGTCTATTTTACATTATTCCTTATGGGGATAAATTGTTTGGTAATGGATTGAACAGATTTTCGAACGAAAAATATCGAATCAAGGTACCCTGTATTTTTAATGCCTTCACTAATAACCACTGGTTATCGCCATCTTTTTTTGACCTTGAGAAGGCTTATGACAAACGAGATATAATATCTTGGCCCAGGCCCACTCCCTTTGGGCCCCCGAGGCAACCTACATTCTTCCAACCCTTTCGGGTCGGTGCCGATAGCGTTTCAGAGGGGGTTTGCAGTCCGGGGAAAATTTGGGCTTCAAATTAAGCGGGGGAAAAAGCTGGTAGGCCCAGGGATGAGAGAAGGGGCTTTAGTAGTAGGAAAATCGGGCACCCAGTGGGATTGTGGGAAACCCCTTTCAGTACACCTTTCCACCTGCCTCCCGAAAAAACACCATCTCGGCAATTGGGACACTTTTATTCATCAGTGACAGTTCTAACAGTGATGGGGTGTTAGTGAAGGGGACTTTCAAGGTTTTTAGGCGGTTGTG
>WNWK01043090.1:0-15673 GCA_009830355.1 Cherax destructor
AACCCACGCGACGCCCCCCTTACCACAAACATTTGGAAAATAAATTTTAGCGGGATTTCTCTATTTCACCGCAAACCCCCCTTTACAGTTTTCCCCCAAAAAGCAAAACATATTTCTAAAATTATCATTTACATTTATCTGGAAATTTTATTACTGTTTTCCTAATTACCTGAGATTTATAACACTTCTCCAATAGCTATATTTACGTATATTTAAATGTGGGGGCAGAAACCTGCATAACAGCAGGAGAAATAGCGTTTTTGGAACAAATACAAAATCTTTTTACGGCTCACATTGAGCCAGTAAAGCACCTAAATTGGGGGGAAAACCCCTT
Organism: Cherax destructor; assembly: GCA_009830355.1. Classification (NCBI taxonomy): domain Eukaryota; kingdom Metazoa; phylum Arthropoda; class Malacostraca; order Decapoda; family Parastacidae; genus Cherax; species Cherax destructor. Next base: position 335 of record WNWK01043090.1, read on the forward strand.
TTCCCAAGTCTTGAACATGTACTCATTGAAACGGAGGAGGGGGGCTGCATGATAATGATCCGGGAAAGTTTCGAGGGCCTGGTCCCAAATCTGCACACTGCCATAACATACTGGGGGGGGGGATATGAGAGGAAGTGTAAAAAAAACCCAGTGAGGAGTAGGGGTGCGGGGGGGAAAAATAAGGGAACACTGAAAAAAACCCATCCGGGGCCCGGGGGACTATTCAATTTTTACCAGAAGATATCAGAAACACGGCTGGAACCGGGAAAAACCTTCAAGAGGAAACGGGACAAGATATTCGTCGGGTGCCAGATCAACCAGGCTGTGATGGATATGGGGGGCGGGGGGCCCCTCCAGCAGCAACAGCGGGGTTTCCCCCAAGGCAACACCGGGCGAGCCTGGTCCAGGCCGGGCCCGAGAGTGGGGGGAAAACTCTCGAAACTCAAAAAAGGGGTATATAAAAGGGTTTTTGGGGGGGTTTGAAGTCTACGGGTTAAGTAGTTGATTATTTTAAAGTCTACTAGAGTATGGTTGCGACTGCAGCCTCCGTGTGCTGTCGACAAAGCAAATGATGTTTGAACATAGAGATGGTATAACTGGAGCTTTATATCTAAAATGACTATCAATAATTAAAAAAAATTTTCTATGATAAATTTGTGAATAACTCATTTGAGCATTTTTTAAAAAAATTTTATCGTAAACTATAGCTTAAATGTCCAGACCCCCCGTGGGGCCGGGGCAGCCCCGAGCATTGTAAGAGGCACGTTTACAAAAGTCTTTTAAAACGGGATGGCCGAGGGGGCATTTCCCCGGGCAGCTGATACACCATCGGTTCAGGCCCTTAAAAAAATTTAAAATTTTACAAGCGTTTATCATGGTAAATGGTTATAGTTTATAGTATATATTTCAAAAAGAAAAGATATATATATACATGTTTTATATATATATATATATATATATATATATATATATATATATATATATATATATATATATATTAAAAGATAAAATTTTAAAAAGAACAACTTGTATGACATCTCAGAGCCTTTCCCAAAAACTTCATCAGCTCCCCGGGGTTGGGCCGTGTCCCCAAAAAATGCAGGCATTTACCCTCTATTACAAAAGTCTCGAAAAAAAAGGGGTTTTTGGATGAGTTTTTACCTAACTCTTTAAGTAATTTTGGGCTTTTTTTCCCCCTGCCCCCAGGGTCTCCCCCCCACGGGGGGAAATTACAGCATGGTGCCAGCCCGCTTTTTTGTTTATCTTCGGGGTTTTCCCCCATATCACCCCCTTTCCCCGCTTCAGATTATTGGTCAGCCAACTGGCCTTTTGGGGTAGTAGTCCCATGCACCATGCACCATATATATATATATATATATATATATATATATATATATATATATATATATATATATATATATATATATATATATTAATGTTGCTAAAAGTAAAACTGGTCAATTACAGAAATTTTTAAATCCTTCCAAAAATATTCTCTTATACATTTAAAGATATTTTTTTCATTCATGTTAATGAAAAAATTTTTTTTGTACCAAAAAAGGCCCCTTTAAAACTTACCTAACCTTTTATAAAAGCGCAATTTAATTTAGCCCCCAAATCCAAAATAAATAAAATTTTAAAAAGTTTACAATAATTTAATAAACAAACACAATGAAATATATTTTTTTTTCCCCCAGGCTCAAGTGATTTTTATAAATTTTGGTACATAGGGGGAAATAAAAGGGGATGAGGATAAAAAAAATTTAGAATGAAAAATAGGGTATATTGGAGGGGAAAAAAAAGTATTGGATTTTGGGAGTGGAAAAAGTCAACAGATGGGTCATGAAAGACGGTGAATCAAAATTTACGAGGGGGGGGAAGGGGAGGGGGTGCCCGAGGAGCTTTGGGGAAAAAAGTTATCCATGGAAGCAAAAAAAAAAATCTATGAGAGCATAGTTATCCAATGCTCTTACATGTGTGAACATGATTACTGAATGTTGCAACAAGGCAAAAAGGGGGTTTTGGGGGGGGGAATGTCATTTGAGGGCAAAAAGAGGTGTGAATATAAATGCAGAGAATCCCTACTTTTGGAAAAATTTTTAAGAGGTGCGGGGGTTTAAAAATTTTTCATGGGCTGGGGGGGGGTTGTTGAGGTGGTTTTTGGGGGTTTGGGGGGGTGGAACAAATGCTTGGAAAGGGGGAAATCATAGTGGAAGGCGGGGTATCAGCCCCCGGAAAAAGGTTTTGGGGGGGGGGGTAGAGGCGGTTTTTTGTGCGACTTGACTTCCAGCAAGCATGCGTGAGCGTGTTAGATAGGAGTGAATGGAGAATTTTAAAAGGTTTTTTTTACTTGACGTGCTGTTGGAGTGTGGCAAAGTAACATTTATGAAAAAATTCAGGGGAAAAAAGGGAGGCCGGACTTGTCCTGGAGATGGGAAGTAGTGTTTTGCACTCTGAAGGAGGGGTGTTTATAAAAGTTTTTAACTAGTGTACACTCCTCTGGCAAGCGGGGATGGGTGAATGATGGAAGTGTTTCTTCTTCTTTTTCGGGGGGCCCTGCCTCGGTGGGGAAAAGGCCCCCGTATTAATATATATTCGTGCCGAATAGGGAAAAATTTCGATTTTGGCTTAAATAGAACGCTTTCTTGCCGAATAAGGCAAACAAAATTTTTTATACAATAATTTTAAAATTATTCTGAATCTAACGAAAAAAAAAATTTCGTTGTTTTTTTTTTTTTATTAAATTTTAAACTTGTATAAAATATATTTAGTTGGGTTACTAAATTAAATCGCCCCTTTTTTTAATAATGTTATGTAAGTTTAGTCAAGTTCCTTTTTTTAAAAACAAAATTTTTTTATTAACATAAATGAAAAAAAAAATTTAAGTATACAAAAAAAATTTTTGAAAGGACTTAATTTTAAATGAGTTCTTGCTAATTGACCAGTTTACCTATTCGGGAAAAAACACACACACACACACACACAATATATATACTATATATATACAAAAAAAAAAAAAATATATATATATATATATATATATATATATATATATATATATATTATTTAAAAATTTTTTCCCCCCTTTGGTAAAAATTGGATTTTTGGGTTTTAAAAAACCCCCCCACCTTGCCATATAAGACAAGTGAAAAAATTTTTCTGAACATAACGAAAAAATATACATTGTGTTTGTTTATTATTAAATTAATTTAAAATATCAAAAAATATTTAGTTGGGAGGGAAATTAAATTGCGGGGTTTTTTTAAAAGGGTTTTTTGGTTTCAAAGTTTCTTTTGGTAAAAAATTTTAAACTTTCATTAACATAAATGAAAAAAAATATATTTAAACGTATAAGATAAATTTTAGAAAGGACTTAATTTTAAACGAGTTCTTTAATTGACCAGTTTTTTAATAAAAATTTATATATATATATATATATATATATATATATATATATATATATATTAATGGCTCTTTGGGGGACACAAAAAAAGGGGGAGAATGAAATTAGCCAGACCCAACACCACCGTGTGTGTGTTTTATATATAAAAAAGTGGAACGGGAATTTTCCCCCTGCCATGCGTGTCGAAAGAGGCGACTAAAATGCCGGGGAAAGGGGGGTTTTAACCCCTTCCCCCGTATACTTTCTGAAAAAAAAACTTTTTTTTTTTTTTTTTTGGGCCCCCCCGTGTGGTGGGATCCCCGGGTTTTTTGAAAGAATAAATAGTATTGGGTAGGGGAGGAAGGAAAAAACAGAGAAGTAGGAAGGAAGAGCAGTAGGTTGGAGATGGAAGGAGAGAAGAGGAGCAGGGTGAGAAGCGACGGCGGCGGTGCATCAAAAAGATTAGCTGACAGATTACATTCTGCAAGATGTTAAGCTTTCGTGGAAACCAGCAGGAGGACCTCTGACCTCACACCACAACCACAAACAAACACCCTTTTGTCACTCACAAGAAACAAAGTACAGTACATGTTGGCTGGCTCCCTAACAACTTTTAAAGAGCTATAAACTCGGAGCCACATTTTGTTATGTGGTTGGGCGAGAAGACTGACTTCTTTTGTTTCCTTAGGCCAAGAGGTCGAGGCAAACAGGTTGATAAAGAATTGGTGTAGAAAGAGTGAAAGAGTGGGTAGACAGCAAGAGAGGTAACAAATAATAAATTTCCTTACCACGGTTGGTGGGTTTTAAGAGAAGATTTTGTCATGACAGATATGACATTGTGTACAAGTGACTATTTTATTAACAACAAGAAGTGAAACTGAGCTTTATTTTGCAGTGACGAGTGAAACTTGAGTTATTTTAACGTGGAACTCGCCTTGTATTGTGAGTTGCAAGCAAAACTGGCTTCGACTGCTGCTACACCTTGTGGTTAGAGAGAGCAAGGTGCACGAGAACTTTCTCAAGTTTTAACTGTACGACTTTGTGTTCAAGTATTGACAACCTTCTTGTGATTGTGTCCAGTTTATATTGTAAGGCAAGTGAACGATGCTCACACTGCCTCGTCCAGTTGACACATTAATTGATTTAGCTTTTATTTATTAGCTTTCAACACAGAAATATATCAGGAGTTGGGATACAGTGTGTGTTCACTGCCCACGTAAGACAGTAGTCTGTAACCTACAGGGAATGCTTCATAGTATACTTGCAATGCTTTACATTCACGAATGCCGAGATACATGGTAATATATACGTGGAAGATACTGGAGGGCCTAGTCCTAACCTGACCAATTCCATAACATATTGAAATGCGAGATGAGGAAGGAGTGCAAAAACAGAACCAATGAAATTAGGGCAGACTGTGTGTAACCATGAGCACAAGAGAACACTGTGTCAACAACCATGGGCACAAGAGAACACTGTGTCAACAACCATGGGCACAAGAGAACACTGTGTCAACAACCATGGGCACAAGAGAACACTGTGTCAACAGGGCAATTGGTGTCAATTGCTGGCTGGACAAATACTGTAAGGAAAATGCAGTAACATTAATTGACAACTGGGACCTCTTCTATGGTAGAAATGACATGTATGCTAGGGATGGGGTTCACTTATCGGAGTCTGGGGTGGGGGCACTGGCAACTGCAGTGGAGAGAGGGAGCTGTTAGGGCTTTAAACTAGAAATAGTTAGTAGTATGGGTTTTGGGGGAAAACAGTGAAGTCCCAGTGTAGTAATATTATAAGTTCTAGGAGAACTAATAATAGGCAGAATAAGGTGGATATTGGAAAGCCAGTGGCACTAGGTGACAAGGACAGTAATAGGTATAGTGGAAAAACAGAAATGAGCAGGAAGGGTGAAAGAGAAAGGAGGGTCTTTAAATGTATATTACACCAATAGTCGTAGTGCTAGGAATAAGATGGACGAGTTGAGATTACTTGCTAGTGCAGGTAATATTGATGGTTTTGCAATAACTGAGACATGGTTTAATATGAAAAATCAGGACATGCCTGCCGAATGTCACATCAGGGTTTTAAATTGTTCCAAGTAGACAGAAGTATCGGGAAGGGGGTGGCACTCTATGTCCGTGATCAATTAAATTGTTGCATAAAAACGGGCATAAAGTCTTAAATAATGCATTTAGAGTCTGTCTGGATAGAATTTTCAGAGGGGGTGTGAAAAATTGATTTTAGGCGTGATTTACCGTCCTCAAACTTAGATAGGGGAACAAGGAGACTACTTTGGGAGGAAATTGTTAAGGCCACAAGGCATGATAACTGTGAAGTAATTCTAGGGGACTTTAACTTTAGTCAGATTGATTGGAATTTCTTGACAGGGAATTTAGGGAATCTAACGACTTTTAGAAGTTGTTCAGAATTGTTTTTGAAGCAGTTTGTGACAGAACCTACAAGGGAAATAGCCTGTTGACTTGGTTCATGGAAGCAAGAATCCTTGTTAATAATTTAGAAATTACGGAAGGAACTCTGCACAAGCGACCACAAGTCAATTATCTTTAGCATTGAATGGATGTATGATAGTGAGGATAATTCAGTAACATTCCGAGACTTTCGCTTGAATTATAATGGGCTTAGAGAACGCTTATCAACTGTGGACTGGGTAACGAAAGAGAAGGTATCAATATGACAGCTTTCTTAACACTATACAGGCTGCCCAAGAACATTTATCCCATATAAAGGAATTAGATCAAGTAGAAATGACCCAAAATGGATGAATAATAGGCTCAAATATCTTTTTAGGGCAGAAGAAAGGAATTTATAGGCGCATAAAAGAGGTGAGGGTCATCTTATAAATCAGTATACTGACATTAAGAGGACATTAAAAAGGGTATAAGAAAAGCTAAACGGGACTATGAAATTAAAAGTTGCTAGGGATTCAAACTAACCCAAAAAGTTTTCCAGGTTTATAGAACAAAGTTAGGATAAGATAGGTCCCCTTAAAAATAACTCTGGGCATCTTACTGACAAGGAGAATGATATGTACTCTATTTTTAATAATTATTTTCTCTCAGGTTTTCACACAGGAAGACACTAATAATATCCCGTAATTAATATTTAGTGTCCCTGAAGAAGATAAATTATGTAATATCACAGTCACTAGCGAAATGGTTATGAAACAAGTAGACCGTCTAAACAAAATAAATCGCAGGTCTGATAGCTTTTGCAAGGGTTCTTAAGGAATGCAAAATGGAACTCTGTGAACCAATATCTACATTTTTAATTTATCTCTTCAAACAGGTGTAGTGTCTGATATGTGGAAGATGGCTAATGTAATTCCTATTTTAAAGCAGGACAGTTAAGTCACTACCGTCAAATTCACTTAATAAGCCTGACCTCAATTGTAGGCAAATTACTAGAGTCAATTATAGCTGATATTATTAAAGCCATTTAGATAACCATAATTTGATTAATGATACTCAGCATGGATTCTGAGGGCCGTTCCTGCCTATCTAATTTATTAACCTTCTTTAGTAAAGCTTTTGAGGCTGTTGATCACGATAAAGAATTCGATATTGTTTATTTAGATTTAGTAAGGCTTTTGATAGAGTACCGCACCAGAGACTGTTAAAAAGTGGCAGCTCATGGCATTGGGGAAAGTGCTGTCATGGATCAGTCATGGCTCACCAATAGGAACAGAGAGTGTGCATAAATGGGGTTAAATCCAGTGGGGATCTGTAACAAGTGTAATTGTTCCACAGGGATCAGTCTTAGGCCCATTGTTGTTTTATAATATATCATGACCTTGATGGGGAATTACTAGTGATATGAGCAAATTCGCCGATGACACGAAGATAGGTAGGATAATTGATTCTAACGTAGATGTCAGGAACTTCAGGAGGATTTAGACAGACTCAATTCCTGGTCAGAAAAGTGGCAGATGCAGTTCAATGTAGATAAATGCAAGGTTCTGAAGCTCAGGAGTTATGCAGCCTTATAAGTTAAATAACGAAGAACAGCCATACAGATTGAGAAAAGGACTTGGGGTTATGGTAAGCAACCTTAAACCAAGACAGCAAAAGCCTAAGCTACTAATAAGGCAAACTAGTTACTGGGATTATATCAAAGTGTAAGCAACGAAGTCCAGATTTTTATTACAGCTTTATACATCGTTAGTAAAGGGCCCCACCTAGATTACGCAGCTCATTCTGGTCTCCTATTACAGAATGGATATTAATTCTTAGAAACATTCAGCGTAGAATGACTAAATTTAAAACATAGCATTAGAAAACTTCCGTATGAAGAAAGATTGAAGACCCTAAAAAAACATTTTACTTGTAAGACAAAAAAATGAGGGAGACATGATCGAGGGATACAAGTGGAAAATGGGGTATTAAAAAGGGGATATAAAGGTCTTGAGGATATCTCCAGAGAGAACCCGCAATAATGGATTCAAATTAGATAAGTTTAGATTAGAAAGGAATGGAAAGTATTGGTTTGGAAAAGGGTAGTTGATGAGTGGAACAGTCTGCCCAGTAGGGTTATTGAAGCAGGACCTTGGGTAGTTTCAAATTTGGTTGGAAAATTCATGAGGAGAGGGGTTGGTTTTAGTGGGGAAATTTCACATGAGTAAATAGAAAAAAATTATTTCCTATTTCATTTAAGTTGGTTGAACAAATATCTTTTAGTGGATGGAATGTGAAGGACCTGCCTAGTATGGGGCAACAGGCCTGTTGCAGTGTTCCCTCCTTTCTTATGTTCTTATGTATTGATTGGTGGTGCTGAGGGTATTGGTGGTGGTGCTGGGGGTATTGGTGGTGGTGCTGGGGTATTGGTGGTGGTACTGAGGGTATTGGTGGTGGTACTGAGGGTATTGGTGGTGGTGCTGAGGGTATTGGTGGTGGTACTGAGGTAGTGAGGTGGTGGTACTGAGGGTATTGGTGGGTGGTGCTGAGGGTATTGGTGGTGGTGCTGAGGGTATTGGTGGTACTGGGGGTATTGGTGGTGATGCAGAGGGTACTGGTGGTGGTGGTAGTGAATAATGGATTGCTTCTCAGTTTGCGTGGACTACAATATTTACCTCTCCCTCTGTTGACGCCACGTCACTCCACCTCCCATTGTTTATAACTTGGAGAGGAGGAAGAGGAGGACTGTGACTAGGAGGAAAGGATAGACACTCTTACAGTACGTAGTACTCTTCAAAACGTTTATTATAGGAAACTCATCACTACGTGTGGCTTCAATCTTAATACAGAGTAAGCTGGGAAAAAGATCTTAGTGTTCTGAGACAGATACGCAGCGAGGTTGGTGGGACAGGCTGCAGTAAGTGGGCATCACATGATGGGCACCTTTGATGTACCTTTGATGAGTTTACAGTGTTTCTGCTCTATGAGCAAATTTGTTGGCCAAGAGTTTAGTAATACTGAAGCTCCCAGTGTTTTGTTGGATTGTGTCAGTGATTGTATTAAAGCTTAGCTTCGCATTTCATTTTCACGTATGAGTAGTCAGGCCTCATTCCATTTCATTAAATGAGAGTTATCCATGTGTTCCACAGTCTTTGTTACAGTTGTGTTTGTGTTTACTCGAACTCTTATTGTCCAGTGATCTAGCAGTTTCCTCTTAATTATTTTTATCGCATTCCCCACACGGAAGTAGTTTTATGTTACACCAAGTTTTTGATAGATGACAAAGAGTTGGTGGCTATTTTTCTGAGTTAGTTGTTAGGAAGGTTAGCCACGTTAGATGCCACGATGCAAAGCGATGTATGAGACAGAGTTAGTGTGCGTTCTCTGCAGTATAGGTGCGCCACAGTTCCTGCACTCTCGTAAGAGTAGGGAATTGAAGCAACTGAATACACATGTGATTTACTCACATTACTCTAGAAATTATTGGACTAGGTGTAGTCTCTAAGAAAACTTATAACTGCCTTCTGTTTTGTACTTGACGTCCTGGTGGGAGTAAGTGTAATATATAATTTTTATGTATATTTCAAAAGCCTGAACTGAGACAGTGTTTTCATCTGTTTGTAAAAACATGTGTACAAATGGTAGTTTGGTTTTCTGTTCTTTCGAGTTCTTTCTACTACCGGAATTTGGTAGTTGGTTCGAGAATAGTGAATAAGATATATATATATATATATATATATATATATATATATATATATATATATATATATATATATATATATATATATATATATATATATATATATATAGTTATATATATAGTTATATCCTTTTGATATAATGTAAATGGTTGATAGTCGAGGATATCATGCATTGGGCCTTTTATTATCAGCGGAAACGCTAAACCCGTAGGGGATCATACAACGCCTGGTATGATGGAAAGCATTCAAGTTCAATCCAAGGAAAGGGATGTCAGGTCCAGTTCCTTGGATCAAAAATCTCTCCGGTGAACGTTACTCAGGTTTTGATCCTAGCAGTACTAGTAGTTCCATGGATAGGTGGCCATTTACTGGCACCACTGCTACAGAAGTCCAAGTAACTTCATTTCTTTGTGTAGTATACATAATGTAGTTTACATGTAATAAAATATTCTTAGGGACAAAGAAAACAACTAAGATGCTGTGCATTTCTGGCAGTTTGTGTGCTTTAATATATTTGTAATGTAGAAACTCAACTGCTTATTGTTTTGTGTAGTTATTTTAAGACAGAATAACAGAAATTGAAACTTTTCCTGTTCCGTCTCTTGATCAGATCTCATATAATCGGGTTAAAGTGTATTGATGAGTGTATGTGATGAGTTGCAACAAAGGAACAACTCATGCGAGCTGCATGGTTTTAATGTGGAGTCAGAGACCAGTGTGGGTACTCTGAAACCTTGGTAACCATTTAAGAATTCCAGTGTTCTCAAACTCAATCTCTTCCATCAGTGTTAAACTTATCTATCCACTTACTCATCTCGCCATTTCTGTCATTGCTAATCTTATTATACTCTTACTCATTGTACTGTTTCCATCATTATTCATTCACTGGTATCTCACCATTGATCCTCTTCAAGTTACCCTTTTCCGTAATTACTTATTCTTTTTTTAATCTTCCTCCCACCTCCACCATCATTATTCATTAACTGTACACTATTATACTTATTACTGCTACTCAATTATTAATTGAGATTGTGAGTATTATAAGCCTGCCTAGCATGGGCCCAGTAAACCTGCTACAGTGCTGCTCTTTTGTTCTTGTGTTTTTTTAAATATCAGTACTATTCATATTTCCGCATGTAACTATTTTTCGCTTGTTGTTATGCAGCTCTTGGTCGGAGGAGAGTTTGCCGTGTGCTGCGCTACAACACGTCACACACCGTGTGCGAGTGTGACCCACCTGACCAACTTTGCTGTCTTGATGGATGTACACGCCACTCCACTGGCCTACCCTCACCAGCTACTCTCTATCATCACCTACGTCGGCTGCGTCACATCTCCATCGTCTGTCTCCTCCTTGCTACCATTATCTTTCCCGCCTTCAGGGGCCTCAAGGTGATTGGTTTTTTTCTGTTTATTTTTTTTTAGTATGGAAGCTAGGAGATATGCGACAAGACTAGGGTCGTCGTCACCCTGAGGCTGTTTATACTGGGATCTTGTCACAGCTCATATACGTCCTTGCAAGATTCATGCGGCGGTGTTTTAAAAGATTTTAGTGGAGGATGAAAGCGAAGTGTTTGGGTGACAGATAAGGACCTGCCTGTATTGTCACCGTGTTTTCACAGTGTCGTCGCAGTGTTGTTATTAGCAGTTGTAGCGGGGAAGGTGTTAAGACAACTGTTCCACGACATACAAACTCCCCCACACTGCCAGTCATTCATCTTTCATTGCCAAACGAGGTCATTGGGAAAGGGAGTACTCTGAACAGCTTTACACAAAGTTAAACAAATACATTAGTGTGAGTAGGTAATGCCATGGGCCCGTAGGTTCTGCCATGGGCCAGTAGGTTCTGCCATGGGCCAGTAGGTCCTGCCCGTGCCAGTAGGTTCTGCCATGGGCCAGCCCCTTTCCCGCCATGGGCCAGTAGGTTCTGCCATGGGCCAGTAGGTCCTGCCATGGGGCCCGTAGGTCCTGCCATGGGCAGGGCCACCCTCCCCACCACACTACCCCCCCCACCTCCCCCCACACTCACCCCCCCACCACACTCACCCACCACACTACCCCACCCTCCCACCACACTACCCCCCCCACACTACCCCCACCACACTACCCACACCACACTACCCCCCCCACACACCCCCACCACTACCCCCACCACACTCACCCCCCCACGCTACCCCCACCCGCTACCCCCACCACATACAGAAAAATTTAATTATAAATTTTTAATTTTTAAAATGATAATGATTTAATGTAATAATTTAACACTTACTTTGATTACTTTAATTAAATTACACAACGTAGCAGTGTAACGCAATCATGTTATATTTAATTACAAATATACTCGTATAATTAAATTAAGGTTAAATAATCAAGTTTTTTTGGTGACCTGGATCATTTTCCCTCTTGTATCATGGTGACCTGGATCATGTGTCCTTTTTATCATGGTGACCTGGATCATGTCTTTATCATGGTGACCTGGATCATGTGTCCTCTTGTATCATGGTGACCTGGATCATGTGTCCTCTTGTATCATGGTGACCTGGATCTGTTTTTTATCATGTGACCTGGATCGTATCCTCTTGTATCATGGTGACCTGGATCATTTTCCTTTTTTACATTGCCCTGGATCATGTGTCCTTTTGTATCATGGTGACCTGGATCATGTGTCCTTTGTATCATGGTGACCTGGATCATGTCTTGTATCAGGGTGACCTGGATCATGTATCCTTTGTATCATGGTGACCGGATCTGTGCCCTCTTGTATCATGGTGACCTGGATCATGTCTTGTATCAGGGTGACCGGGAATCATGTGTCCTCTTGTATCATGGTGACCTGGATCGCCTCTTGTATCGTGGTGACCTGGTTCATGTGTCCTCGTATCAATGTGACCTGGATCATGTGTCCTCTTGTATCATGGTGACCTGGATCATGTCTTTTTCAGGGGACCTGGATCATGTCCCCTCTTGTATCTGGTGACATGGTCTGTATCCTTTTTATCTGTGACCTGGATCATGTGCCTCTTGATCATGGTGACCTGGATCATGTCTTGTATCAGGGTGCCTGGATCATGTACCCTCTTGTATCAGGGTGACCTGGATCTGTGTCCTCTTGTATCAATGTGACCTGGATCATGTCTTGTATCATGTTGACCTGGTTCACGTATCATCTTGTATCATGGTGACCTGGTTCACGTATCTTTGTATCCTTCTGATAAAACCCGTATAGTGATGGAGATCGGGGTTTGGGTTTGGGGAGTGTGAGCAGTTGGAGTCTAGGAGGTAATGGGGTTGGGGGTTATTCTAGAATAAAGTGTTAGTTGGTGTAGTAATTTAGTTCTCCTTAATTATATTGGGGAAACGCTAAACCCTACAAGTTATACCCCACATGTGCAACATCTGTGTATATTTATTGTAGCGTTTCGCCAGCCGTGGCTTTATCAATAAAAATTTACGCCATATATAGCGCCAGCCTTCTTGCCTGTGCTCCCGTCTTCACGACTACGGTGCTCTTCACCAACTCCAAGACTGAGGATTATTATATCTTTTGTTATAGTTCTACTGTCTTAATTATGTCCTTTTTTGTATTGATAAAGCCCTGGATGGCGAAACGTCTACAATAAAGATCCCCGATTTGCACATTTTCTAATTTTCATTTTTTCGGGCTGTATACCCTTCATGTACAAGTTGTACCGCACCTGGACAAGCAGAGGCAGTCTGGTTTGATCCAAGGAAGTGATAGTTGCTTCAGTTCTTTGTATAAAGTCATTCTCCCGCATCATGGTGGTACTTTTGAAGGAAGGTGTGTGTGTGTGTGTGTTGTGTGTGTACAGGGGCCTGCATCTCTTGGGCCCAAAGTAGCCCTTCTGCCGTATTGCATAGTTTTTATATTATTTTTTTATTAGTTTTACTTGCCTATTCTTTACATAATTGCCTGAATACTTTCCTTAGTTTTGTATGACCCATACGGATTTGGGTTTTTTGTGACAATGTATTAATAAAAATTTTGTCTTACTCAAGTGGTGAAGAAGAGTATGGCTGTTTTTTCTACACTTGAAATCAGTACCTGGGGTCTCATACCTTCATCCCATCCCCTGTTATTAATGGCATCAGTGGCTTAGGATTGATTATATCTTCCCATCTGGGAGGTCGAGGTCATTTCCCTGATTTAGGATCGAGAATCAAAAATTTTCCCTTAAACATTTTATTTTTTTTAAAAGATATGCCAAAAAAAAAAAAATGTATTATTTGAATTATATAAAATAACTAAGAAAAAAGTGCATGCCAGCTGAGGTAGCCTAGTGGCGAGTCGCGGCTCTTGTTAACGGGTACGGGTTGGTTCCCGGCCGGGAAAAAAATGAAGACTATGATGTTTCAGTCCATCCTGGTCCATGAAGTAGTAATGGCCCGGGGACGGACGGGGTTTGCCCAGCTTTTAGTTCTAATTCGAAATTTTTCCCAATCATGATTTTATGCAATATTCACAAAAACGCTAAACCCATACGGATAATTTAGCTCTGCATTGGGTCTTGTAGTACATTTTTGTAACCCATTGTTGTCGTGTCTGCACACAGAGTGACGGACCACCATCCACAAGAACCTGTGTGTGTGTTTGTTGATCGCTGAGACTGTGTTCCTGGCGGGGGTGAACCAGACGGAAAAAGCCGGTGGCCTGCGGGGTGGGGGCCCCGGCCTCCTTCCTTTTCTTCCTCGCTGCCTTCGCCTGGATGTTTATGGAAGGTGAGCAAACCCCACTTGGAACCTCTGCTCTCCGGGAAGTGCAAAGAAATTCTGTTGTATGGTCCGTGGTCCCCACAAACATGGTCCACGGTCCACACTTTTCCGTGGTTCACACAAACATGGTCCGTGCCGTGTAAAAGCAGTGGTAGCAGTAGCGGGGGGTGGGGTTGTGTTGCTTAGAGACGACGTGCAACGTTTGCCCCCCATGTCAAGGCTTGTCACCCCCCATTTTTCTCTCCACACCCAACTCTCTCGTCCCCTTTTCACCTGAAGGAACCCACCAGCGCCTGGAACGTGCTCCTTCTTCGCCTTGCGTTTCCCCCACCTCTCCCTCCCAACACCCATCTTGATTTTCATGTTTGTCCCAGTAAAAACTATTTTACTGGACACCCCTTTCTGTAAAACCTGTGCAGAAGAGCATCAAAACAAACACTAGAAGTTGCAAGAGGAAAGGAAAATGCAACATCCTGCTTCTGGCTGTGACTGTGGTCGCGCACACGTCAAATTTTTCACAGACTTTTTGAAAAAGTATAACTGCAGAGTCCTCAATATGATTTTTTTTTAGTAATAATGCCTAAAGGACTTAGAAAACTTTCAGTTCACGAGTATCACAATAAAATTTAGTGACATGAAGGTAAGATAAAAGCTATCAATGTACTTGTACTTGAACAAAGTTTTTAACCCAATTTTTAAAACAGTCCCGAGGTAAAAAGTTGAGTGATGAGTTAGGTGTGTTTGTTCCTGATTTAGTCTTTTTTTACCCCCCTTTTTCCCTTAAATCCCGGAAGCATTTGAAGTTCCCTATTATTAGTGTCTAATGTCCAGGTACTAGCACCTCCGCCCCTGCTGTCACCCCCCTGTTTTCCCTGTGCTAGCACCGTCATGACTCCGGGATCTCTGGGTACAGGGTTCCAGTTGTACGTGATGCTGGTTGAGGTGTTTGGTGGGAAAAACCGAGAGCACGATGGTATATGCGCCGCCTACGGCTTCCCGGCGGGGGTGGTGGCGGGGATTTTCCCTTGTTGGCCCCCTTTAGCTGGACTGTCAGTCTGCTGGCTACGCACAGACAACTACTTCATCTTCGCCTTCGTCGGGCCCCTCATCG
>WNWK01043091.1:0-15672 GCA_009830355.1 Cherax destructor
ATAAGAACTTTATGACAAGGTGGATAATAAGAACTTTATGACAAGGTGGATAATAAGAACTTTATGACAAGGTGGATAATAAGAACTTTATGACAAGGTGGATAATAAGAACTTTATGAAAAGGTGGATAATAAGAACTTTATGACAAGGTGGATAATAAGAACTTTATGACAAGGTGGATAATAAGAACTTTATGACAAGGTGGATAATAAGAACTTTCAAAACAAGAGAAATAATGTGAATGACTATTATTAAAATTAGATGAATTCTCAGTTCCTTTCAAGGCAGGAGAGAGATCAGAGCTGAAAAATTACAGAGATCTCTCACTGTGGCATAGATTCAATAAGGCATTTAAACTACTAGACAAGATACACAGATAACACGCACATAGGAAAAAAAAGCTTATGACGTCACATTGTGATTAGTTAATGGTCTCAGTCGGACCGAAACGTCGTCATGAGTTTCTCCTGTGTGGGTTATTTGTGTATTTTTCCAGTCACTGTAATGTGCCTTTTATTCTTCAATGGAAAAGATACTTGGAATGTATTCCCTATAAGAAGACTATTACGAGTGGGCAAAGTATAGAGTGCTTTTTAACTCGTAATATAGATCAATATTCCTTCCTTGTGTTGTATCATATAGGAAATGGAAACTTCAAACAAAAATCGATTTAATTTAATTAAACTAGAATTAGCTTTTGTTTGATAATTATGCTATAAATATATATACACTGTTTAAGGTTCCTTTAAGTTTCTAAAGGAAGTTAACACATTCTTAAACATTGAATCTTCAGTATTAATGAAGTACAATAAGAAAATACTACAATGCACGATAAACACAAATATGGTTTCTGACTGGCCGTATTTTCAACAATAATTCACTGGGGTATCACTCAGTAGAACAGTTCTGGCTTACACAGTAAAGACAATCAAAATCCAATGATCAAGTGGCTGCGTATTCCCAAGTCCAGGCTAGATAATGGCGTGAGAATAGCTACAGTATCAGAGAATAGGTGCTCTCTCTCTGCTAAGTCAAGTGAGACTCCCTAAACAAATCCTAGTGCACCACAAGTCACGTCGAATCAAGTGATATAACTATTTGGCGCCAACTCGTGACGTCACGACCAAACATGAGTGAACTGTGAACTGGCAGTTACATGCTTTACCTATAACACTCAGCCAGATATATTAAATATATACCGTAGTGGTAAAATAATACTGAGTTATGATGAAGGATGAATAGGATAATAATACCAAGATCCAGTAGCTTCGATTTAGCTAATAACGAAGATACTAGCAAGGTCGTATTATCAAAGAGATGAAATATATACAAGATATCATGACAAAGACACTTAATAATATACACCTGGAAGACACCTGGAAGGCATTGAAGGGCCAGGTGCCAAATCTACGCACTATTATAACAACGCATTTAAGTAACAGATGTGGGAAGAAGTGAAAAAAATAATCCTGTGAAAAGCAGGGGCATCATAGGCACGATAAGAGAAATATGCCTCAGCATCCGTGGGTCATGACTCTGCAACGAGCTACCAGTAGTCAAGTCTTCAGGAGGAGAGCGGCACCTCTGCCAAATGCCAGATCAACCAGTCTGTCATAGCTATGAAGGCCAGTGGGCCGCTAATGGCAACAGCCAATTAACTTGCCTAGCAGGGACCAGTGAACTAGCCTAGCAGGGACCAGTGAACTAGCCTAGCATGAACTAGTGAACTAGCCTAGCATGGGCCAGTGAACTAGCCTAGCATGGACCAGTGAACTAGCCTAGCAAGAAACAGTGAACTAGCCTAGCATGGACCAGTGACCTAGCCTAGCATGGATTAATGAACTAGCCTAGCATAGACCAGTGAACTAGCCTAGCATGGACCAGTGAACTAGCCTAGCATGGACCAGTGAACAAGCCTAGCATGAACCAGTGAACTAGCCTAGCATGAACCAGTGAACTAGCCTAGCATGAACCAGTGAACTAGCCGAGCATGAACCAGTGAACTAGACTAGCATGAACCAGTGAACTAACCTAGCATGGACCAGTGAACTAGCCTAGCATGGACCAGTGAACTAGCCTAGCATGGACCAGTGAACTAGCCTAGCATGAACCAGTGAACTAGCCTAGCATGGACCAGTGAACTAGCCTAGCATGGACTAGTGAACTAGCCTAGCAAGAACCAGTGAACTAGCGTAGCATGAACCAGTGAACTAGCCTAGCATGGACCAGTGAACTAGCCTAGCATGGACCAGTGAACTAGCCTAGCATGGACCAGTGAACTAGCCTAGCATGGACCAGTTAACTAGCCTAGCATGAACCAGTGAACTAGCCTAGCATGAACCAGTGAACTAGCGTAGCATGAACCAGTGAACTAGCCTAGCATGGACCAGTGAACTAGCCTAGCATGGACCAGTGAACTAGCCTAGCATGGACCAGTGAACTAGCCTAGCATGGACCAGTGAACTAGCCTAGCATGAACCAGAGAACTAGCCTAGCATGGACCAGTGAACTAGCGTAGCATGGACCAGTGAACTAACCTAGCATTTACCAGTGAACTAGCCTAGCATGGACCAGTGAACTAGCCTAGCATGGACCAGTGAACTAGCCTAGCATGGACCAGTGAACTAACCTAGCATTTACCAGTGAACTAGCCTAGCATGGACCAGTGAACTAGCCTAGCATGGACCAGTGAACTAGCCTAGCATGGACCAGTGAACTAGCCTAGTATGGACCAGTGAACTAGCCTAGCATGGGCCAGTGAACTAGCCTAGCAAGAACCAGTGAACTAGCGTAGCATGAACCAGTGAACTAGCCTAGCATTGACCAGTGAACTAGCCTAGCATGGACCAGTGAACTAGCCTAGCATGGACCAGTGAACTAGCCTAGCATGGACCAGTGAACTAGCCTAGCATGGGCCAGTGAACTAGCCTAGCAAGAACCAGTGAACTAGCGTAGCATGAACCAGTGAACTAGCCTAGCATGGACCAGTGAACTAGCCTAGCATGGACCAGTGAACTAGCCTAGCATGGACCAGTGAACTAGCCTAGCATGGACCAGTGAACTAGCCTATCATGAACCAGTGAACTAGCCTAGCATGGACCAGTGAACTAGCGTAGCATGGACCAGTGAACTAGCCTAGCATGGACCAGTGAACTATCCTAGCATGGACCAGTGAACTAGCCTAGCATGGACCAGTGAACAAGCCTAGCATGGACCAGTGAACTACCCTAGTATGGACCAATGAACTAGCCTAGCATGGGCCAGTGAACAATCCTAGCAAGAACCAGTGAACTATCCTAGCATGGACTAGTGAACTAGCCTAGCATGGACCAGTGAACTAGCCTAGCATGGACCAGTGAACTAGCCTAGCAAGAACCAGTGAACTAGCCTACCATGGACCAGTGAACTAGCCTAGCATGGACCAGTGAACTAGCCTAGCATGGACCAATGAACTAACCTAGCATATAGATGAATGGTTCAGAGAACCGACAAGTTGTTAAATTGATTGAGGCTGGGCAATATGGTATACCTGGACGGAGTATGAATCAGGGGCATGCAAGGATACGGGACTTCATTGAAAACAGTATGGGGGGTGGTGTGCTGGCTTTAGATTGGAAGGCTGCGTATGATAGTGTTGACAGAGAAATGTTGTGGATGATAATGAGAAAGCAAGGTTTTGGTGATGAGATAGTTGAATGGGCTAAGTTGTTGTATAAGGATGCGAGTGTGAGGGTACAAGTAAATGGTTTGGTGGGTAGGGAAGTGCGAATGGAGAAGGGTTTGCGGCAGGGTGCCCTTGTCGCAGATCCTTTGCGTGCTTGCAGAACCCGCTGTACAGCCTGATTGAGGTGGGAGTAGGGGAGGGAAAAGAGGTTCTGGAGCATGGGTCTGGCATTGTGGGATATGTGGATGACACAACTGTGTTGGTCGGGGGTGAGGAGGGTTTAAGAAACGTGGGCTGGATTCTTGAGATTTTTGGCAGGGCGACGGGTTTAGCCATTAATACTACTAAGTCTAAGCTGTTGGAGGTGGGTTCATGGGTGGGGGGTGGCATGGGGAAGAGTTTTGGATGGACTGTCGTAGGGAGGGTAAAGATCTGTGGTGTTATTTTTATGGAAGATGTCTGTGAGGCTCGGAGAGTGAATGCTGAGGAGGTTGTGGGGGGGGCTTTAAGGAGGATGGGAGGGTGGAGAACGGGGGAGTTAACATTACAGCAAAGGGTGGTAGTGGTTAATACATTAGTGTATAGTAAGTTATGGTATGTGGCGGTGGTTTTTCCTGTGTTGAGTGGGGATGTGCTAGAATTGGAAAGAAAGGTTTTGAGATTTGTGTGGGGTTTTGGAAAGCATTGGTTAAATAAGGAGGTTGTTATGACAAGGCGGGGTTTGGGGGGTCTGGGGCTCATAAACATTAGGAGTCATCTTATGGGCATGTATGTAAAGTATTGCTATCTACGGAAAGGGGGGGACCGGGGAAGAAGGGTGGAAAGGGTTATGAATGAATTGACACGGTGGTGGAGGGGGAAGGACTTGTTGAAGTGTGGTGATATGTTGAGAAGTATTTTGGCAGTGAGGGACCCTCGGAGTGTTACAGCAAGGGCAATGGGGAGGGTTGGGGAGGGTGCTGATGTGGTGGTAGGGAGGCAGTGTTCCCAGTATATAACTGGAGGGAATATGGGGGTGGGTTGCAGGTTTGCGGCTGAAGACGAGGGTGAGAGAGGTGGTATACAGGTTTTTGCATGGAGTAGTTGCATCAAGGGCAGTGCTATATAAAATGGGGTTGGCAGTGACGCCATTTTGTGATAGGTGTGGTGAGGAGGATACTGCATACCATGCTGTATATTTTCGAAAGCTTAGGAGACTTAGGGAATGGTTGGGAGGGGTGATCTGTTTGATGGGGAGGAGGAATAAATGCTTGAGGGTGCTGAGTTTAGATATTGGTGGGGTGCATGAGGATGTAAGGAGAGCACTCATGTATGTGGCAGTCGATTACGTGTATGTTTCATGGATTTTGCGGGGGAACAGGGGGAGTCCGAGTAAAGGCTATGGCGGCTTCGATGTATAGAACAAAATGCAGGAATAGGTTGTTGTATGGTGCAGGGTGGGATAGGTTTTTTCCTGACAGTTACAGAAGTATGACAGTGGGCAGACTTTAGAAGTGGGAGGAGGGGGGAGAGGAGGGGGAAGCTGGAAGTGACTGGACTCTCGAAGGGGGGATTTTGGTGTGTGCGGGCGTATGTGCTTTCTTATATTGAAAGAGAATGGACGGATATGTGTGTGTGGGGGGAATGATTGTGACAGAGAACTTACTTGGATGCCCTGGTTTTTGGGGCCGAGGATGGACCTTTAGAATTTTGTAAGTATATGGTTTGAAAGTGTGTGTGTTACTGATCAAGGACTTCTGACGGGGGGGGGGGAGGGGGAGGGATTAAGGGGTTTTTTTTTTGGGAAATATAGAGGTGGCTTTCCTAGTTTTGTGTAATAACTGTATAAGGTAAACATGTCATGTTGGTCAAGACAGTGGCCGGTTGGGTCATGTTATTATGTATGACAATGTATATAGGATGATGGTATATTTTTTTTGTTTTAGTCACGTGATAAAAGTGACTTAGTGGTTCCCTTATGACATGTAATGTACGGTGTCGAGTTTAGACATGTACTTTGTTGTAGACATGGAGAGACATAATAACCTGTTATGTCTTAATGTTCTAAGGTTGTTTGAATATTCAAAGTTAAGGGGGGAGACAGGAGGGTAACAGTAGGGCCTGAAATTTAATTTGAGGTATCTATTTAGAAATGCAGGATAAATAATCTGCACTTTATAGTAATGTATACTGTTTTTGTCTCTGGTTTGGTATGGAGAAACAGGAGAACTGGAGTAATCCTGGCACGTTTGGTGTCATATGTGTTATTTTTTGTTACTACACATGTGTGTTGGTATGTGTAGGTATGGAAAAATATAAAAGCTGTACAATATGTAGGGTGCTTTGGGTGGGTTGTGGGTGGGGGATTATGAGGGTACATCTAGGAAGTTACCCTGGAGGAGGATTAGATTTTCATGTACTGTTTTGTATTAATGAGTGTTGTTGCATATATAGGCTTGTTTAGTTCAGGTGTAATGGAGGTGGATTGTAAAGAAATGTGCTGATTTTTATTATGTTCAGAGGTGTGGTTCTTGGTATGTATAATGTTAAGATTGATACAATTGCAACTTATGTATAATGTGTTTTTTTAATAAAATAAAAAAAAAAAAAAAAAAAAAAAGTTGTTAAATTAGACACATATGCAACACTTGGGTATCTTTATTGAGGAAACGTTTCGCCACACAGTGGCTTCATCAGTCCAATACAAAGTAGAAAGGTGTAAGGAGAGGAGGAGTTTGAGGTTATCAGTCCCTCGGCCTGGAGTCGATGTGTTCAGTCCATCAATCTTGTTAGAAGTGTAGCACAAGGCCGTAGAGGTGGCTTATATGCTGTAATCAGGTGAGATGCAGCAAGAGGAGGCAGGTCATAGTGGTATCAACCACTAGTCGAAGTAAGTCCTTGTCCAAAGGTTTGGACAAATGTTGAAGAATCCCTTTGTATCAAGATCCCAAGAAGTTGCAGTGTCAGACAGGATGTAGATGAATGGTTCAGAGAACCGACAAGTTGTTAAATTAGACACATATGCAACACTTGGGTATCTAATGAACCAGCCTAGCATGGACCAGTGAACTAGCCTAGCATGGACCAGTGAATTAGCCTAGTATGGACCAGTGAACTAGCTTAGCATGGACCAGTGAACTAGCCTAGCATAGACCAGTGAACTAGCCTAGCATGGACCAGTGAACTAGCCTAGCAAGAACCAGTGAACTAGCCTAGCATGGACCAGTGAACTAGCCTAGCATGGACCAGTGAACTAGCCTAGCATGGACCAGTGAACTAGCCTAGCATGGACCAGTGAACTAGCCTAGCATGAACCAGTGAACTAGCCTAGCAAGAACCAGTGAACTAGCCTAGCATGGACCAGTGAATTAGCCTAACAAGAACCAGTGAACTAGCCTAGCATTTACCAGTGAACTTGCCTAGCATGAACCAGTGAACTAGCCTAGCATGGACCAGTGAACTAGCCTAGCATGAACCAATGAACTAGCCTAGCATAGACCAGTAAACTTGCTTAGCATGGGACAACTAGCCTCTCTAGCATGAACCAGTGGACCTGCTAACATGGACCTGCAGGACTACTTAACATGGCCCAGTGGACCTGCTGAAATGGTCTGCTGGTCCTCTAACCAGTGTACTTGTCATGCGCTCAGAGTCAGGTAGTTGACCTGGAACTGGAGAAGGGATGAGTGGGGTGGTCAGTGTTATGGTGGTACAAGGTGAAACAGGGTGATACAAGGTGATACATGGAGTCCATTGCCAATTCTTGCTCATCAATTCATCAAGCAAGCAATGACTCAACTAGAGCCAGCATTCTTCCCAACAATGTCAATATTTCTATGATCTGTCATAATATAAAAATTTAATATGAAAATTTATTATGCGCTATTAAATTAAGTTAGGTTAGATAAAGCTAGGTAGGTTAGGTTAGGCTAGGTAAAGCTAGGTAGGTTAGGTTAGGCTAGGTAAAGCTAGGTAGGTTTGGTTAGGCTAGGTAAAGCTAGGTACGTTAGGTTAGGTTATCCAGTGTTTAGTTAAGCTGGGTTAAGTAAAGCTAGGTAGGTTAGGTGAGATTAGGTCAGGTTAGGTTAGGTCAGGTTAGGTTAAGTTAGGTTAGGTTAAGTTAGGTTAGGTTAAGTTAGGTTAGGTTAGGTTAGGTTAGTTAGGTTAGGTTAGGTTAGGTTAAGTTAGGTTAGGTTAGGTTAAGTTTGGTTAGGTTAGGTTAAGTTAGGTTACGTTAGGTTAAGTTAGGTTAGGTTAGGTGTGTAAACTTACGCTTACGCCTGCCGCATCCGTCAGACCAGCCACTCACAACAGACAGCGTGTTGTTACCAGCGCTCCAAACATCGACCATGTATCCCGCGCTGCCAGACCTACGCTTCCCATTCATGTTACTGTGTTATAACTGAGGCAACCATGCATGTACATTAGGTTAATTTAACCTAACCTAAACTAACATATATTCTATCGATGCTTAGATCACGCAGAAATAGGCGTATTATAACGCAGGTGTTCAATGATCTGCTTCGTGTATAAGTTGATACTACGAACTTCAAAACAATAACAAACGCATTTTTATGTTCATAGACCTACAAAAAAATTCGTGGATTTACTTGCAATGTTTTGTATCTGTTGTTAGGTAACCTAGGTTAGTAAGGTCCACCTTCCCTGTTCACCTAGCAGCAAATAGGTACATAGTACTTAGTCGATTGATTTCGTCCACATACTAAGAGAACGGGAAAACCCAGCTGAAAAAAAAGCCACAGTGCCTGGCTGTCGTGGGTACCCTGGGTTACTGATCCTCCCGGGTTTGTAGCACCATGAACATCTTCATCCCAAATGTAAGCAAAGGGATATTAGTAATTAAATCATGGAAATGAGTTCAACCTGCTACCATACTGTTATTACTGCTATTAGAGAGAGAGAGAGAGAGAGAGAGAGAGAAAGGGAGAGAAGGGAGGGGAAGGGGGATGAGAGCTGAGGGAGGGAATAAAATCAATACAGAGAAGCGGACTGGAGCCAAGCCGTTCTACCAGCCTACCTTACACCAGTGATTACAACACCAGTCACTACACCTGCTACACCAGTCACTACACCTGCTACACCAGTCACTACACTTGCTACACCAGTGATTACAACTCCAGCTACACCAGTGATTACAACTCCAGCTACACCAGTGATTACAACACCTGCTACACCAGTGATTACAACACCAGCTACACCAGTGATTACAACACCTGCTACACCAGTGATTACAACTCCAGCTACACCAGTGATTACAACACCTGCTACACCAGTGATTACAACTCCAGCTACACCAGTGATTACAACACCAGTCACTACACTTGCTACACCAGTGATTACACTTTCTACACCAGTGATTACAACACCAGCTACACCTGTGATTACAACACCAGTCACTACACCTGCTACACCAGTCACTACACCTTTTACACAAGTCACTACACCTTTTACACCAGTCACTACACTTGCTACACCAGTGATTACAACACCAGTCATTATAACTGCACCACCAGTGATTACAACACCTGCTACACCAGTGATTACAACTCCAGCTACACCAGTGACTACAACACCTGCTACACCAGTGATTACAAATCCAGCTACACATCAGTATTACACTAGCTACACAGTGAATACACCAGCTACACCAGTGATTACAACAGCTACACCAGTGATTACAACACCTGCTACACCAGTGATTACAACTCCAGCTACACCAGTGATTACAACTCCAGCTACAACAGTATTCAACTCCAGTACCTGATTCACACACTACACCAGTGATTACAACACAGTACCCTTGTTACACACCTGCTAGACAGTCTACTACACCGTACACATCTTACAGAGCTAATACACCACAGTCATTACTACACCAGTCACTGACCTGATCGTAATGCACGTTGCTAACTGCTAACCGCTACCACCAATCATGACCTTTCACCAGTCACTACACCTTCTACACCAGTCACTACACCGGCTACACCAGTCACTACGCCTGCTTACCTTCATATCACAGTCACTACATGCTACACCATCACTGTCTAAAATCATACCTTAGACATTGAACCGTACACCGTGATTGCAGCACCAGCTGCATGGTACACTAGTAGTAACTGTTGTCACCTAGTCACACACGATTGCTACCCAATGGATAGAGCCATCGACTACTACCTGTACACCGTCACTACCCAGACAATCTACTCTGTCACGCAGTGACTAAGACCAGACAACTGCTGTTATCCTAGTCAAACTCACCTGGTTCACAGTAATACACTTGCAACATGTTAAAACCTATCACTGACCTCGGTCAACCAGTCACGCTGCACACCAGTGAGTAAACACCTGTCCGTGATTACAACTCCAGCTACATCGTGATTACACACTCTACACTGATTCTAATTTCAGCCATAGGCTGTTTGGGTAATTCGTTTACATTACCCAGATAAAGTCCTAGCATGTTGAGTCGATGCTTCCCGTGGTAACATTTGAATAATAACCCACTCCAGGACTCAACTAGAAGAGTGGGGGTTATGGCGGCCCTACTGGTACCTAGCGTAGTGTTATTTTTCTGTTCTAGACTTAACTAGTAGCAGTGTACTAGTGTATTTTTTGTGAAATGCGTTGAAGGTAAGTTCTGTGTTATATATACATATAGTATATTTTTACGGAGAATATAATGTATATTTTTATAAAGGTGAGTTTCCCCTGCTCTTCATGGTACCTTTGATATACTTTTGAAGAGCTTCGAGAGTTTGACTACTCTCAGAGCCCGGCCATGAGCCAGGCTCGTCTGGTGCTTGCCTGATCAACTCTGAAGTATTGATCATCTGTTTAGTCAAGTATCAACTGTGGTTCTAACTTAGTGTATTATTTAAAGTGTTGTATATGTCCCTAGACGAGGCTTTTACCCCCTAGACTCCAGTACATTTTCGTAACAACCAGTCACCACACCTGCTACGTCTGTCACCACACCTGCTACGTCTGTCACCACACCTGCTACGTCTGTCACCACCTGCTTCATTAATAAGTACTGCATCAGTCACTACACCTGCTACATCTGTCACCACACCTGCTTCACTAGTAAATACTGCACCAGTCGCTATACCTGCTACCCTAGTCCTTACTCCACAAGTCACTACACGTGTTACACCAGTCACTACACCGGCAACACTGGTCATTCCACCTGCTACACCAGTTGCTACACCTGCTACACCAGTCACTACACCTGCGACATCAATCATTACACTTGCTTTACCAGTCGCTACACCTACACCAGTTACTACACCTGCTATACTAGTCACTACACCTATACCAGTCACTGCTCCTGCTACAACAGTCACTACTGCACCGTTCACTACACCAGTGACTATACTTACACCAGTGACTACACCTACACCAGTCATTATACCTGCTACATCAATCATTACATCTGGTACAACAGTCACTACACCTACACCAGTCACTACACCTGCTACACCAGTCACCTCACAAGCTTCACCAGTCACTACACCTGCTACACCAGTCACCTCACCTGCTTCACCAGTCACTACACCTGCTTCACCAGTTACTACACCTGCTTCACCTGTCATTACATCTGCTTCAACAGTCACTACACTTGATACACCAGTCATCAAACATAGTGCACCAGTCACCACGTTACATTAACTGCACCAGTCACCACGCTACATTAACTGCACCAGTCACCACGCTACATTAACTGCACCAGTCACCACGCTACATTAACTGCACCATTCACCACGCTACATTAACTGCACCAGTCACCACGCTACATTAACTGCACCAGTCACCACGCTACATTACCTACACCAGTCACCACGCTTCATTAACTACACCAGTCACCACGCTACATTAACTGCACCAGTCACCACGCTACATTAACTGCACCAGTCACCACGCTACATTAACTGCACCAGTCACCACGCTACATTAACTACACCAGTCACCACGCTACATTAACTACACCAGTCACCACGCTACATTAACTACACCAGTCACCACGCTACATTAACTGCACCAGTCACCACGCTACATTAACTGCACCAGTCACCACGCTACATTAACTACACCAGTCACCACGCTACATTAACTGCACCAGTCACCACGCTACATTAACTACACCAGTCACCACGCTACATTAACTGCACCAGTCACCACGCTACATTAACTGCACCAGTCACCACGCTACATTAACTGCACCAGTCACCACGCTACATTAACTGCACCAGTCACCACGCTACATTAACTGCACCAGTCACCACGCTACATTAACTACACCAGTCACCACGCTTCATTAACTACACCAGTCACACGCTACATTAACTGCACCAGTCACCACGCTACATTAACTGCACCAGTCACCACGCTACATTAACTACACCAGTCACCACGCTACATTAACTACACCAGTCACCACGCTACATTAACTACACCAGTCACCACGCTACATTAACTGCACCAGTCACCACGCTACATTAACTGCACCAGTCACCACGCTACATTAACTGCACCAGTCACCACGCTACATTAACTACACCAGTCACCACGCTACATTAACTACACCAGTCACCACGCTACATTAACTACACCAGTCACCACGCTACATTAACTGCACCAGTCACCACGCTACATTAACTGCACCAGTCACCACGCTACATTAACTACACCAGTCACCACGCTACATTAACTGCACCAGTCACCACGCTACATTAACTGCACCAGTCACCACGCTACATTAACTGCACCAGTCACCACGCTACATTAACTGCACCAGTCACCACGCTACATTTAACTACACCAGTCACCACGCTACATTAACTACACCAGTCACCACGCTACATAAACTACACCAGTCACCACGCTACATTAACTGCACCAGTCACCACGCTACATTAACTGCACCAGTCACCACGCTACATTAACTGCACCAGTCACCACGCTACATTAACTGCACCAGTCACCACGCTACATTAACTACACCAGTCAGTAAACCTGCTTCACCATTCACTACTCATACATCAGTCACTACATCTCTTCATCATTCCCTTTAAGTTTAAGTGCTACATTTGTTACATCTGCTGGAATAGTCACCACAATTGCTGCCCCCCAGCTAGTACTGACATCTGTAACAACACCTGCAACGACCGCCATTACACCAACTCATTGATTTCAATATTACCTACACTGCCAAAGGTTCTCTCTTGCTTCTACTTTTAACTCAAATAAAATCATGATGTAGTTGTTTTAACTTTTGTCATCCTTCCCTGGGTGTAAATATTATCTCTAGTACATGCTTCTTAGCTCACTTTTTTGTGTTGTTTGTGTTTTACAAGGCTGCTGTACCGTAGGTAGGCAGGAGTGTTAATTGTTATGTTACGTTGCAGGAGCGAGTGCAGGCACCTGTGTTGATCCTTGTTTGATCAGTGAACATGCGCAAATATGTACATATGCACGCACATATGCATGCATGCGCGCGAACACACACACACACACACACACACACACGCCCCGATGGCATGGTGGCTAGCGCTCTTGCTTCACGCACGGAGGGCCCGGGTTCAATTCCCGGCGGGGCCGAAACATTTCGAAGTGTTTCGTTACACACACAAACACACACATACATACAACAGGCCTAGTGTCTAATCGACATGTGCCTAGGACAAAATGGTAACTAACACACACACACACACACACTCTCCACACTACTCCACCTACTCTGTCTTCTGTCTTTTCTCATTATTTGATATCCTCTGAGAAAATAACATTTGGTATCACCTCCATGAGCTTATTCTCTTCTTATAGCAACAGTGTCTGGGGATGATTCTGCCATCTACTCTTTCCATTCATTAGTCTTATTTTTTATCCCATCTGTATTAGTATACCACTCTCTCAATTTCCTTTCAGTTACTGTGTTTAGGTTTTTTTGGTTCTGTTCTCCTGGTTCTTGCACACATGTTAGGAAAAGAGTGGGTATAGTGGGGGGTAAGGGTTGTTTGCCTGAGGTTGATCTTGCAATGGAAAGGGGGTGGGACAGTGGGTGAAGGTGGATAAGGGAGTAAGGGGAAAGGGGTTGAGGCTGGGATAAGGGGAGGTTGTTGTTCCTCCTGAGTCAGAGGTTCCATCTGGTGGTACTGAGCTTAGTGTCCTTGGGAGGCGAAATTTCTGCACAAGTAATTGCATTTACTGGTTCTTCTACCTATTGTGTACTGTTTCTTATTCTCTCCTTCAGCTGTTCTCTCTCCTGTCAAGTTCCATCCAGGTTGAGATACACATAATGATATCTGTTGTTCCCTCTCATTAGTGGTTTCTGTTTGAAGATCCTATTTTGTGCCGTTTCTGATTGTGTGTGTGTATGTGTGTGTGTGTGTGTGTGTGTGTGTGTGTGTATGTGTGTGTATGTGTGTGTGTGTGTGTGTGTGTGTGTACTCACCTATTTGTACTCACCTATTTGTGGTTGCAGGGGTCGAGTCATAGCTCCTGGCCCCGCCTCTTCACTGATTGCTACTAGGTCCTCTCTCTCCCTGCTCCATGAGCTTTATCAAACCTAGTCTTAAAACTATGTATGGTTCCTGCCTCCACTATGTCGCTTTCCAAGCTATTCCACTTCCTGACAACTCTATGACTGAAGAAATACTTCCTAACATCCCTTTGACTCATAGGAGTCTTCAACTTCCAATTGTGACCCCTTGTTTCTGTGTCCCCTCTCTGGAACATCTTGTCTCTGTCCACCTTATCTATTCCTCGCAGTATTTTATATGTCGTTATCATGTCTCCCCTAACCCTCCTGTCCTCTAGTGTCGTCAGGCCGATTTCCCTTAACCTTTCTTCGTAGGACAATCCCCTTAGCTCTGAGACTAGTCTTGTTGCAAACCTTTGCACTTTCTCTAATTTCTTGACGTGCTTGACCAGGTGTGGGTTCCAAACTGGTGCTGCATACTCCAGTATGGGCCTGACGTATATGGTATACAGAGTCTTGAATGATTCCTTGGTGAGGTATTGGAACGCTATTCTTAGGTTTGCCAGCCGCCCGTATGCTGCAGCAGTTATCTGATTGATGTGTGCCTCAGGAGATGTGCTCGGTATTATACTCACCCCAAGATCTTTTTCTTTGAGTGAGGTTTGCAGTCTTTGGCCACCTAGACTATACTCTGTCTGCGGTCTTCTTTGCCCTTCCCGATATTCATGACTTTACATTTGGCAGGGTTAAATTCAAGGAGCCAGTTACTGGACCAGGCTTGCAGCCTGTCCAGGTCTCTTTGTATTCCTGCCTGATCCTCGACTGATTTGATTCTTCTCATTAACTTCACATCATCTGCAAACAGGGACACTTCTGAGTCTATCCCTTCCGTTATGTCATTCACATATACCAAAAACAGTACAGGTCCTAGGACTGACCCTTGTGGAACTCCACTCGTCACAGGTGCCCACTCTGACATCTCGTCACGTACCATGACTCGTTGTTGCCTCCCTGTCAGATATTCTCTGATCCATTGCAGGCTTTTCCTGTTACGTGTGCCTGATCCTCTAGCTTTTGCATTAATCTCTTGTGAGGAACTGTGTCGAACGCCTTCTTGCAGTCCAAAAAATGCAGTCTATCCACCCTCTCTCTCGTGTCTTACTTCTGTTACCTTGTCATAAAACTGCAGTAGGTTTGTGACACAGGATTTTCCTTCCCTGAAACCATGCTGGTTGTCGTTTATAAGCTTGTGTCTTTCTAGGTGCTCCACCATTCTCCTCCTGATGATCTTCTCCATGACTTTGCATACTATACACGTCAGTGACACAGGTCTGTAGTTTAATGCCTCGTGTCTGTCTCCTTTCTTAAAAATTGGGACTACATTTGCCATCTTCCACGCCTCAGGTAGTTGCCCAGTTTCAATGGATGTGTTGAAGATTTGTGTTAGTGGCACACACAACATCTCTGCTCCTCTCTAAGGACCCACGGAGAAATGTTGTCCGGTCCCACCGCTTTTGAGGTATCGAGTTCA
>WNWK01043092.1:0-15672 GCA_009830355.1 Cherax destructor
ACAGAACCAGCAGTAGCACCAACAGAATAAAAAAAGAACCAGCAGTAGCAACAAGGGGAATCAACAACAGAACCAGCAGTGGCAACAAAAAAATCAACAACAGAACCAGCAGAAAAAAAAACAATAGAATCAACAACAGAAGGGGCAGTAGCAAAACAGAATAAACGGCAGCAACAACAGAAAAAACAGCAGCAACAAAAAAACCCAACCCCAAAAAGAACCAAAGGGTTAAAAAACCAACCAAAAACACGAAGCAGCAGAAGACACCAGCAGAAAAGCCCAGTGGGTGGTGACACAACAGACTACGGTGGGACACACAGCAGACCAGGGGGGAACACACAGACCAGCGGTGGTGACACACAGCAGACCATCGGTGGTGACACACAGCAGACTAGCGGTGGTGACACACAGAACCAGCGGTGGTGACAAAAGCAGACCATCGATGGTGAAAAAAGGGTAGGGGGTGACAAAAGCAGACCAGCGGGGGGTAAAAACCAGCAGACCAGCGGTGGTGACCCAACAGACCAGCGGTAGGCAACAGACCAGCGGTGGTGACACACAGCAGACCGGCTTTTGGACAAAAGCAGACCGGGGGGGACCCCCCAGCAGCTTTGGTGCCCCCAAGCAGACCAGGGTGGTGAACGGCAGACCAGGGGTGGTGACACACAGGGGGCCAGCCGGTGACCCCGTGCGGGGTGACTCACAAACCTAGAAGCAACATTCGCGGTTCTCCATCACGCCCCAAACGACGCTGTTGGTAACCCAGTTGGTCACCCCGAAAAACTCCAAAACACACACACCAACACGCATGCACACCCCCCACACACACACACACACACACACAGTACCTGGCGGAAAACGTTGGGGGGTTTGTCCCCCAGGCCCCCAAAGGAAGGGGGAAAAAGGGGGGAAGAAAAAAATGGAGAAGGCCTTTTGGGGGCCCCCACGGGGGCCCCGAAAAAAGACGAGCAGGAAAAAAACACACGAGAGGGATATAGAAGAAGCAGCCAGGATCACGAAGAGCCCAAAAGGCCCCAACAAAGGGGAACCAAAAACAACATATGAGGGGGGGGGAAAAACAGCAGACACGCTAAACATGGAGACCCCACAACACACTGCAGCGGACGGGGGGGGAAGGGGCCCGGGCCGGGGACCCAAAAGGAACCCGGGGAATCGTCTTGAGGGGCAGGGGGAAAATAATGCACCTGGCAAGGCAATGGGAGACACGGGGGGAGGGGAAAAGGGGGAAAAGCCGATGTTCTCTATGGCCTGAAGGAAGTAAGGAAACCCCACACAGAAGGAAACAGGAGGGAGACAGAAAGTCGATGGTATCATGCTGTAAGGGGGGACCCTCTCTTTCCCCCCCTTTGGAGAAGGGGGTGGTAAAAAAAGGGAAAAAGAAATCGACCCAAAAAGGGGAAAAAAGGGCAGAATCAGCCCCCCGGGCCCCTCGGGTTTTCGGCGGGGGGAAACCCGGGGAAGGAATGTATATCTAGATGGCAAACACAGGAAAAAGGGGGGGGGGAGGGTTAAAAAGGGGGGAGAGGGGGGAGACAGGGGGGATCGGGGGGCCACCAACCCCAAAGGGGGGGAAAAAAACCCACCCAAAACCCCCCTCAGCGGGCCCAATCACAAAAACCCAGCCCAACATTTTTGCCCCAAATCGGCCCCCCTTTTGCCCCCCCCCAAAATGAAAACCCCCTCACAGTTCCCCCCCCCCAACCCCCAAGTCCCCCCCTGCCCATCCCCCTTTTAAACCCCCCCCACCCCCTAAACCCCTGGGGCCCCCTTGCCCCAACCCCAAAAGGGACCCCCCGGGCCAAAAGTATTAAAAAAGGTTGAAGGTTTGTACAAAATGGATGGAATTACAAAAAGTATAAAGGGGGAAAAAAAAAATAGATAGGCATCCCCAGACAAAAAGGCGGCAAAAACTAAATAAATGAGACAGGGAGATGCAATTTCCCCAAGGGATATCAGATCCTGAGGAAAGATGGGGGGAGCAGGGGGGGGGGGTTGTTTTTTAAAAAGGCACCTTGGAGATTGAAAAATTTTGGGAGGGGAGGGGGAAAAGGGGAATTCTAAGGGGTACCTCCAGTGGGGAAAGAAAAAGATAATCTTGGGGAAAGTGGGGGAAACCCCAAAACCACAGAACTGCAGAGGGGAAAAATTTAAAAAAAAACGGGGGTGGCCCCCTTAAGGTGGAAAAACAGGAAAAAGCGAAGCTACTGGTCATGGGAGATTTCACCCCCGGGGGGATGGGGTTTTGGGGGAATCATGAACCATTGGGGGCCCCGAAATTTTGGGAAAAAAAGATGAGGGGGGGGGTCGGGCCGATGCACCAACATGTCAGGCCCGGGCAGAGGGGAAAAATGAACCAGCAAGACGGGGCCTTGTATTCACCCTGAACAGCCCAGAAAGAAAAGGGCAGTACCCCCTGGGAGCCAGTGACCAAAGGTGCCAGCTTTGAGTACATTGTGGGGGTACAGGTGGAGAGGGGGAAAAAAAACCGAAAGACAAACCAGACTTTAAAAAGGAAACTACACGGGCTTGGGGGGAATTTCCCCCCAGGACATCCAGTGGGAAGGGGAAGGAAGGACAAAAAAAAATGAAATGATGGGGAAAAAAAGGGACCCCCAAAAGGAGGCGGAGGAACGGGGTTTTAAGAAAAAATTTTAAATAAAAGGCCGAAAAAACCCTGGTTTCCCCAAAAAAAAAGGGGAAAAATCGGTTGAGAAGGAAAAGACAGAAGGCAAAGGCCCCCAATAAACAAAGATTAGTAGAAAAAACAAGGGGTAAAAAAAGGAGGGGGGCCCAAAACAGTCGAAAAAAACATAAACTAAAATTTAAATCCACCCAAATGATGTTGGGGAAGGAAGGAAGACAACAGTCAAGGACCGGGGGGTAAGGGAGGGGGAAAATGGGGGGAATCCCAAGTAATGATCAAGAAAAGGATGTGAGCTCAACTTAGGTTTGGGGAAAATTCACAATGGAGGAAGGGGAAAGGAAATGGGTAGACAGGGGATGGTTGGTACCAACAAGGGATGTCCCTGCCGGGGCTTAAAACAACTGAGGAGGAAGTGAAGGTTACTCCCCTGACCTGGGGACCTCCCCAAAAGGGATGGTCCCCCGGCAAATCCCCGGGTTCCGGGGGAAGGGCTGAGGACTGGTGTGCCACACCACAACCCCAAACATCCCTTGAAACTGGGCAGCCACCCCAGGTATGGAAGAAGGGGGCCCAAGTAGTCCCCATTTTTTAAAAAAAGGGAAGAAAAGAAAAACCAAACTAAGACCCGGGCACTTTTATTATAGGTGTGCAAAGCCTGGGGGAAAAACATCAGGAAAAAAAGGGGGGGAACACCCCTTGGAGGAAAAAGGGTAATAAACACCAGGCCGTTGGAAGGGAAAAGGAAATCCTGTGTAACAAACCTCCTAGAGTTCTAAAAAAAAGTAACAGAGGTAAGGCAGGAGAGAGAAGGGGGGGGTTTTTTGCATTTTCCTGGTGAAAAGGGTTTAAAAATTTTCCCCCACAGGGGAAATTGAAAAAATTGGGGAAAAAAAAGCAGGTATAAGGGGAAGGGGGAATGGATCAGGGAATCCCCGGGGGGGAACAAGGGGGAAAGGGGTGGTGAGGTACCCGGGGGGCGCCGGGCAGTGGTTTTTCCGCGGGGGGGCAGTCCTAGGACCAGTGTTTTTCCCCCGGTTTATGTAAATAACATGACGGATGGGAGGGGGGAAAAATGCCCCCATTCATGGATGATGTGAAAATAATGGGGGAGAATCACATCAGAAGAGGCCCAGGCGGGGGTGCAAACACCCCCGGACAAGCCCCACATCGGGGCTAGGTTGGTTTCTCGAATTCAATCCCTCCAAATGCAAAGTCATGAGGACGGGGAAGGGCAAAAAACCGCTGACAGAGTACAAGTTAAGGGGACAAAGGCAAAACCCCAAAAAAGGGAAAGACCTTGGAGTGAAAAACCCGACGCTCCGGGGCCCCAAACCCCAGAAAACCGCGGCAGCTTTTGGGCGTCTGGCAACCTTTTGATTAGCTTTCCGTTCCCTTTAAAACGAAAAACCCTTTTTTATACCGGGGCAAAGGGCCCTAAAAATGCAGCACCAGTCTGGAACCCACACCTGGCCCAAAAAGAAGGGAAAACCCAGAAAAAAGTGAAAAAGGTTTAAAAGGTTGTTTCCCCAACTCGGGGGGCGGGGCTTTTTGAAAAAAATTTTTAGGGAAAAGGGGCTAAAAACTGGAGGAAAAAAAGGGTCAGAGGGGAAATTACATACAAAATACTCGGGGGAAATTAAAAAGGAAAAAGTGACAGGTTGTTTAAAAGGGGGGAAACAGAAACAAGGGACACAACTAAAACTGAAGACTCGATGAGTAAAAATGCCAAAAATTTTTTTCCCCCCGGAAGTAGTCAGGAAGGGAATGGATTAGAAAAGATATAGTGGAGGCGGAAAAATACATAGTTTAAGACAAGGTATGATAAAGCTCGGGGGAACAGGGAGAAAACCCGGGCAGACGCGAAGAGGCGGGGCCGGGGGGGGAGTCGGGGCCCCTGCAACCAAATTTAAAAGGGGTAAAATTGGGTGAGTCCCCGGCACACAACCACACCTGAGGCCCGGGGGGCCGGGGGGAGAATGGCTCTGGGTTAAAAGAATGGATGGAAGAGCAGTGAAAAAGGGTGGAAAAGGGGAAAAACGGGGGAGTTTTAAAAAAAAAGGAGGGGAGATTTTTCAAAATAAAAAAAGGTTGGAGGGGGGAAAAAAAATTGGGGGGCCCGGGTGAAGCTGCAGAAACCGGGGAAAGGGGGGCCCAGAAGATGGGGTAAAAAAGGTGAAACGGGGGAAAAGGGGGGCCAAAAAAACAAAAGGGGGCCCATGGGGGGGAAAATTTTTCCCAAAGTCGGCCTTTTTTTAAAACAGGGCGCTGGGATAAGGGGGAGGAAATGGGGGGAATTTAGGAAAAGATCATGTCACCAAAGCTACGGAAAAAAAAAGGAAAAAATGGCCATGTACGGGGGGGGAACCCCGGGCCCGGGGGGAAAGGGGAAAGGGGGGGGGAGAGGGCAAAGGCAGTGTTTTTAAAGGGTTTAAGGGGGAGGGGAAAGGGCAAAAGAAAGACGGCAGGCGAAAAAAGGAGATTAAAAACATACTCAAAGCAAAGGAGAAAAGGTCCGGGTTTTAAATTTTCAGAATGGGGGAAAATCAAGGGGAAAAACGATACTAAAACTGATTTAGGAAAAGGGGGACGGGGAATTTCCAAAAAAAACCCCCCGATTAAGGGGGGAAAAAAGACTCAAGGGGGTTCCCCGGGCCGGGGCAGAACAAAAACAAAACATTTCAGCCTGGGGGGGGAAAAAAAGGGAAAAGGGGCGGGGGGGAGAGACAAGGACAGAATCAGAGGGCCCCGAACAGGGCAGAGAAACAAAAAAGCCCCGGGCCACCCCCCCCCCCCCCAACCCTTTTCAACCCAAAAAAATCTACAAAACCCCCCTCCACCCCCCCCCCCAAAACCCCCTTTAAACCCCCAGACACCCCAAAAGGGCCTCCCCCCCCAACCCCCCCAAAAAAAAAAGTGTTGGGGGGAAATTGAAAGGGGAACCCAAATGTGATGGAATAAAAATAAGGGAAAAAGGAGTGGCATGAAAGAGTCAAGGCCCGGGGGGACATAAAAATTTTCTCACAAAAACAAAGCTAAAGGGTTTTAAAAAATTTTCCAATGGGACCCCAGTTTTTTAGGAAAGACGGGGGGAAAAGAGGGGGGGAGGAGTACTTTTGAACAAAAAAGGGTTTTGGGGCGGCTGGAGGGGAACAGAAGAGAAGCTGGGGATTACAGGGGTAGGCTACAGTGGGGAGGCCCCAAGGTTTACGGGGGGGAAACCCACCAAAACGGGGGGGCCAAGGCAAGAGAAGGATGAAGTAATAAAAATTTTTAAGCCGCCCGAAGGGGCCCAAAAAAGGGCCGGGAAAAAGGTGACTTCAAAAGGGGGAAAGGGGTTGGGAAAATTTTTGGGCCACATGGGGGAAAAACTGGAGGTCTAAGATGCTGGGGGAAAGGGTAGGGGAAAATCTCATGTACCAAAAAAAGGGGCAACCAGAGAGAGGGGGACAAACCCCCCACCCCGGACTTAGATTCACCCTGAGAAGTAAAAAATTGGGAATTTTCAAACTAAAACCCCCCCTTGGGGGCCCCAGTAATCATAGGGTTTTGGGGCCCCAAATACGGGGTAGATTTAAAAAGGGGGGGGGAAGCGGAAAGGGGGCCCCCGAATGAAGCCAAACTCAAAAAAAGTGACTACGGGGGTTAAAAGAAGAACTTCCCCACGGGTTCAGGGGGGCAAAAAGAGCTGACAGGGAAGTCAGTAGACGAGATGATGGAATATAACAAAATTTCAAGGAAGCTGAGGGGAGGTTTTTTAAAAGGCAGGAAAAGGGAAAAAAAACCAGGATGAGCCCAGGGGTTCCCCAAAGGGAAAGGGGAAAGGCCAAAACCCAATTTAAAGGGGGAAGGGAAAAGAGGTACAGAAGGAAAAAGGGGAAAAAAGAGCAGTCGTCCCCCGAAATGATTATACAGGTAAGAAGAGAGGCCCAAAGACAGTAGGGGAAAGACAAAAGGGAAAAGGGGCCAAAATGCCCCCAAACGTTGAGGGGCCCATCAGGAGGGGAACAACGTAAAAGGCCCCGATGACGGCGGGAGAAGGAAGGAGGGGGGTCACAGAAATGACCCCAAAGTGTGTGAGGGGTCAACAGAGATTCAAAAAGGTGTTTACAGAGGGGATAGAAGGGCCTCCAGAAAGGGGGGAGAGGGACACCATCAGGGGCTGGACACACCCAAAAAGAGGGGGAAGGGGGAAAGGGGCCCAAAAAGGGTTTTGAACCCCCCAAAGGGATGGGGGGGATAACATTCACCAGGGGGGCCCCGGGGGAGAGAGGGAGCTGAGGAGCTGTTTCCCCAAAAACAATCTTCAACACATCTATCAAAGGGGGAACTACCTGAGGGGGGGAAAAACAAAAAATGTTTTAATTTTCAAAAAGGGACAGGGTAAGCCCCCCAAAACAGAGGGTGGTGGGGTTTCCTATTCTTGGGGGAAGAAGGCGTTTGACACAGTTCCACGAGTTAGGGGAAGAAGCTGGGGGGCCAGGCAGGGGTAACAGTGAAGGCATTCCAAAGGGTTTTGGGGAAACCCGCCCCGGGAAACAGCAGCGGGGGTCAAGGGGCGGGCAGGTGTCAAAAATGGCGGGGACGGGGGGGGGTTCCCGGGGGGGAGTTTTCCAGGACCGGTGCGCCGGTATTTGTGAACGACAGAGGAAGGGGAAAGACTCCCCGGGTTTTCCCGTTTTTAGATGATTGGTTTTTAAAAAGAATTCAATCGGACGAGGGGCCCGGCCCCAAAAACAAAAGGGGGTTTTGGGGAGGCTGCAAGCCTGGTCCAGCAATTGGGTCCCGGGGTTAACCCCAAAAAATGCAAAAACATGAAGATTGGGGGAAAAGGCAAAAAGACCCCCAAAAAGGGTACAGTCTAGGGGGGGCCAAAAAACTACAAACCTTAATCAGGAAAAAAACTTGGGGTGGTTAACACCAGGCACATCTCCCCAGGCGCACCAACCCCAAAAACCGCTGGCATATGGGGCCCTTTCCAAAAAACCAAACATCATTCCGATATTTAATAAAGAATCGTTCAGGGGCCCCTTTTCACGGTACGTTAGGGGCCCTACTGGAGATGCAAACCCCTTTGGAACCCACACCCCCCCAACACATAAAAAGCTAAAAAAGTGCAAAGGTTTGCAACAAGACTAGTTTCCCCCAAACTTTTAAAGGGTTTGTCCTACTAGGAGAGGTTGGGGGAAACGACCTGACGACACTGGAGGACAGGAAAGATGGGGGGGAAGATAACGACATATAAGATACTGAGAGAAATTGACCGGTGGATAAAGACAGAATGTTCCAGAAAGGGGAAAAAAGCAACAAGGGAAAAAGTTGGGTTTTAAAACTAGATGACTCACAAAATGTTAGGAAGAATTTTTAGTCACAGAGTGGTCAGGAAGAGAAAGTTTTAAAAGGGGTAGTGGAGGCAGGTTCCATACCCAAAATTTAAGAAGAAGGAGAAAAAACCCTGGCGCAGGGAGATCCGGTGCGGCCAGGGGAAAAAAGGCCGGGGGCCGGGGGTGTGACTGACCCCCCAACCACAACTAGGGGAGTACAACAAAGAGTACAGGGGGAAAAGAAAAGGACTCCCCAAGGATCAGGGGGAAACCTGCGGAAGACAGCAGCGAGTCATGGTACGTGGCGAGGGTGTCAAGGGCGCCTATGGCGGGAAAAAGGGGGTTCCCCCGGGGTCAGTCCTAGGACCGGTGTTTTTGGGGTTTGGGGGCGACATGAGGGGAAGGGGAAAGACCCGAAGGGTCCCTGTTTGCAGATGATGGGGATTTTTGAAAATTTAAAAGGGCGAGGACCAAAGGGGGGAACTAAAAAAGGGCCTGGACAGGCTGCAAAGCCTGGTCCCCAATTCCCTGGGTTAACCCCAAGGGGAAATCATGAAAAAATTTGGGGAAAGGGGGGCCCCGTTGTGATCAACGTATCCTTTTTTAAAATTTTCAACCCCCCTTTTATATTTGTCCTACTTTTATCTATCCTCTTCTAAGGGAATTCATTTTTTAAAACCCCCTCCCATTCATGGTACTATACTTTTTTACTACCTCTAATTTCCTTTTTCCCCTTACTCTTTTCATAATATTTACATCATATATTGACTTTACAACAAAATTAGTCTTTTATTTAACTCAAATGAAAAAACAATACACTAAGGCACGGAGAGGGAAAAAAAAACAAACAAACAAAATATATATCGTATATATAAGTCTTGCCGAATGGGAAAAAAACTTGTTTTTTTGGCAAAAGAACCCCTATTTTTTTTTAAAAAACCTTTTCCAAAAAATCATTCAAAACCCAAAAGAAAAAATTTTTCATTTTTTTTATTTTAAAATTTTGTAAATTTTTTAAAATATTTTTTTGGATTAAATAAAAAATGGCTTTTATAATAAGGTTAGATATTTTTTCATAGGTTATTCTGGTACAAAATTTTAAAATTTTTATTTAAAACATAAAGGAAAAATATATCTTTAAACGTAAAGGGGAGAAAAATTTAGAAAAGACTTAATTTTAAATAAGTTTTTTTTTTAATTCCCCAATTATGTATACCTTTTGGGGCACGACATATATATATAAAACATATATCTTTTAAAAAGTTTTGAGTAATTTAAAGGGAAAAGTAAAAAAAGTTTGGGGGAGAATCCATGGGGACCCCCGGGGGAAAAATTTTTTGCCCCCAGAGATATCTCATTTGCATTTTTTGGTGATTGTTTACCCCGGGGGGGTTTCCTCTTCAGGCTGGGGCCCCCCGCACGATCTCCCCAAACCCCGTTCCGGTTCCTTTGCCCCTGGGGATCCCACATTTCTGCCAAACGTTTCCTTTTCCCCAAAGTTTTCCCAATCCTTCCCCACTCCCCAGTTCTCTGCTGCTACATTTTTTTCCAAACTTTCCCAAAACCCCCTTTTAGGCTTTGGTCCCGCACTTTTTTGCCCGTTCCCCCCCTTCGGGGCCCCCGGCCCACCGTTCTTTGCCAAACGTTCCCCTCCCTTTGGGGAGGCTCTGGCCCCCAACGTTTGTGCTGTGTTACGGACGTTGCAGGGGCGTGCGATGTTTTCCCCAAAGCGCCTAGATGTTGGATTTCAAACGTGCGTGTGTGTGCGGGTGTGTGTGTGTGTGTGGGTGCGTGTGTTTGAAAGCCCTATAGCTGGGGGGTAAAAGTTAACTAAAAAAACTGTGGCTTTTTAAATTAAATCCGACTCCTCCCCCGTTAAATTTTGGGGTTGAAATGTGGGTTAGTTGCTTTGTTATCTATGGCTTAGATAAATAGGGGAGGGTGACACAATTTTAAAGCCAAATTTTTAATTTTTTAAGTTACTGAAGCAGAGTAATGCTTGTAAAAAATTGATTGAGAAACCCCAAACAAATGATGATTGAGCTTGCCCTACAATCCAGTCTATCTATTTCTTTTTTTCCATGAATTTAGAACATACAAAATTTTTTTTAAGCTTAATATACTTTCCCCGGGAAAATTTCTTTTTTTTTTTGGGATAGGTTAAATAAAGATGATGGTGAATTCATATTAGTTAAATTTTAAACCCAAAAAAACAATTAAAACCACACCGAAAATTTGGAAAAATATGGGCCTCAAATCACTGGAAAAAAAAAAAAACCATACAAAAAAAAATCATTTTAAAACTTTTCGAGCCAGTATTTTCGAAAACAAAATTTTTAAAAAAAGTAAGACCCGGGGGTATACACTGATAGGTGTATTTTCTTTTTTATATTCACTGAAAGGTATATATTTAGTATTGACATAAGTATATATCTGTGACTGTTATATTCGCTGAAGGAATAACAACTGTTTCATTTTAAGAGGGCATATCTCCCCGGATATATAAAGAGAGTTTATTTCACAATAGGTATATGTCTTCAGTGTGAAATGAATATTTTAGAATTTTTTTTACTATAAGGAAATGAGGTGACAGTTTCTTTCTAACTACGAGGAAAAAAAAATAGTGAAATGAGGCCATTTGAACGAAAAAAGGGTTTAGCCGAACAAAAAATTGGTTTATGGCGAATTCAGTTCAACTGATCATCGTCAAAAAATTTAATTATAAAATACGATCAGTCGCCCATAATAGGAAAAACTTGTGAAAATTCCGTATTTTCAAAAAAAACAGCTGATATGCTTGGGGTTTTCAGAAAGTTGGTGAAATGATAAAAAAGAAACACGGCGTGGGAATTAAAAAAAATTTTGTGGGCATATATATATATATATATATATATATATATATATATATATATATATATATATATATATATATATATATATATATATATATATATATATATATATATATATATATATATAAAAGAAAAAAAACAATAAAAATTTTTATCAAAATATGCAAAAAACCACTATGAAAAATAAAAAATTAACCCATTCCCTTATCCAAGGGGAATATATTTGATTAGTTCCTTGATAATGTGAAGGGGGTCCGGGCCTTTTGGAATTTTCTATTTTTTTTAATTTTTTTCATATATATATATATATATATATATATATATATATATATATATATATATATATATATATATATATATAAAAAAATGTGTGTGTGTGTGTGTGTGTGTGTGTGTGTGTGTGTAAAACTTTTTAGTTCATTTGGGGAAAAAAAAATTAAGTAAATTTCTAACCCCAAGTTTTTCTAGCAATGACGCATCTTTTTTTTTTATATAAATTTTAAATAACAACAGTAATATTAAAAAAAAATGTAAAAAAAGAATCAAAATTTTCTAGTAAGGTAATCTAGGGATTATTGTTGCATACGTCAAAAAAAAATTTTTTTAAAAAAATTTTAAAAAAAGGGCCACACACACACACACACACACACACACACACACACACACACAGATCAGTTTGGCCCCCAACCTGGTAAGCAAGTAAAAAATTTTTGGGGGTGAAAAAAGGTTTCGACAAAGTTAGTTCCAGAGCTGGGGTTTCCTACGAAAAAAGGGTTTAAAGGGGGAAACTTCGGGGCATGGAGGAAAAAACAAAATACTGGGGGGGAAAGACAAGGTGGATAGAGACAATTTTTTAAGGGGACACATAAACAAGTGATGTAGTGGGGGCCCCGGAAAAAAAAGCTTTAAACGGGGGTCTAAAAAAGCCCAAAAGGAGGGGGAGGGAAACCCCAAACGATCATGAAGAGGCGGGGCCATGAGCGAGTCTCGCCCCCAACCCCAATTAGGTGAACAAAAGGAGTACACACACACACAAAATTTTCCCCCGAGACAGCAATACTAAAAACACAGATCGGGGGAATGTTGCAGGAATTGTAAACCCCGTCTACACCCCAAGCAGCGGGGCAAAAACCTGAGTGAGGTGGGGTGGGGGGAGAAAAAGTGTCAAACAACTATTTAAAGGGGAAACATAATGTTTTTTGACGATGCCTTTATTCTAACATCATTTATCTGTTTAATTTAATTTATGATTCCCGGCGAGGAGTTGAATAATTTCACCCAGAAGCTGAAGAAGTTTAAAATACATCAAAAAATTAGACCCCCTTAACTTCCCCCGTGTTCAAGCTTTTTCTGGCTGATCTCAGTTTTTTGAGTTGAATCTCAGTTTTTTTTCCTTGATCTCAGCTTTGCACAGTGAAAATTTTTTTCCCCTCCGAACCACAGCTCTTACTTGTTACCTGTGTTGGGGGGAAGATTTTTTTTCTCCAGTCTGTAATTTTTTAATTAATGGAAAATTTTTTTTGGGGGGGAAAAAAAAAAAAAAAAGAGAGAAAAGAGAGAGAGAGAGAGAGAGAGAGAGAAAAGAGAAGAAAGGAAAATTAATATATGTGGGTTTTTGGCAAATTTCTTTAATCTGAAAATTTTCCCTATGGATGGGTGAGGTCTCCAAAAAAAAGGTGAATCAATAATTCTCGTATATATTTCTTCTTTCATCAAAATTTATTCAAGTTATTTCCAATAACTACAGGCAATATCGTGCTTTGTTTGCTTTTACCTTGCCATTGATTGAAAGTTACAACACGAACTACTCCCCCCTGCTCGCAAATTCGAGTCTTGATTGGCTTTTCCACGCTGCTAAGGTACTTGCTCACTTGTTTGATTTCTGGGAGATTATTTTGCACCTGCACCACTTTTCCTTTTTGTCTCTCCCGGGGGGACATCATCAGCCCCTTTTACTTGCCGGGGGGAATCTTTTCTTTTAAGTGTCAAGCAGACTCTTTTCTGGTTGAACCTTTGGGTGACCCCCAAAAAATCCGTAAAACTGTGCAAATCTTTTAGAGTCTTTTTTTAAAAAAGTGATTTGACATTTTTTAAAAGGTGTTTAAA
Source organism: Cherax destructor (assembly GCA_009830355.1). NCBI lineage: Eukaryota > Metazoa > Arthropoda > Malacostraca > Decapoda > Parastacidae > Cherax > Cherax destructor. The sequence continues at coordinate 12,945 of WNWK01043092.1, forward strand.
AAATTGTTGGTCCCGGCTAACTTTTACCTATTTTTCCCGACGACAAAACGCCGTGTAGTCGGAGTTGGAAGTTGCAGAAATCGGGGAACAAATTTGGGAGTTTTTTTTTTTTTCCCTTTTGAGGACTCATCGATCGTTCCGTTGGGGGGTTTTTGTCTTCTTCACCTCCTGACTCTGTGCTGCCACGGCAGCTTTTCATTTACTTTTTGGCGCACTGGGGGCTTTACTGTTCAACAATATTCTTTCCCCCCTTGGTCGGTTTTTTAGGACTTGTTTCCCCACACACACAGGGGCTTATTCTAGTATTTCAGTACAACATACAGTAACGTACCTGATGTTACAGTATTTTAAATTATAATGTACAGTGTTTTAAAAAACTTTTGTTATATTAAAGTTCTCCTTCTTTTTACTAACATTTTTCAATTACTGTAACTCCTGCCCCCAAACACTATAAAAAAACCCGAAGGTACAGAACAAACTGTTTCTAAGACAGGAAAAGGGGGTGTTAGGGTGTAACAGTGTGGCTTTCTATATTCTTTATTGGATACCAAGCAAAAATGTCGTTTTTAGGGTAAAAAAATTTTGTGGGCCCCCTTTTTCTTTCAGCGATTTTACAAAAATTTTTGGGGGCGAAACGGGGGTTTTTAAATTTTAAAAGTTCTTTTACCTCAGGATAATTTACTTAAATGTATAAGCCCCTTTAAATTTATTAAATTTAAAAAATACCTTTCTGGATCAAGAGCCTTTTTAAAAGGGTCTTGAAAATACCCATGGATCAGAACCCAATACGGTTTGCCTGCCACGGGGGGGAACTGATATCAATTTCCTTTTTCCCCAACCCCCATGATCCCCACGGGTTTGCGATTCTCCCGACCCTGACCACAAGTTGTTTCTTTGATCGGGTTTTATCTAGGGGGAAAGGATCTGTGCTCCAATTCCGAATTAAGCCCCAGTGCCTCCCCCCCCCACAGGCGCGAATCCCCCGGGGGGTTTGGGTACAAAAAAAATAATAATAATAATAATAATAATAATAATAATAATAATAATAATAATAAAATTTAAAAACTTTGGCTTATATATTTATGTTTTCATTCCCTGCATCAGGTTTCAACTTATCTTCCCCCTGTTTTCCCAGGGCGACTAGTAACGATTTTCTCCCCAAATTTTTCTTGTATTTTATTTTAGACTGTCCAGCGCTAATGGGGGTTAATTGGTTTGAAACCATCTACTACACAAGGGAAAACTTTACATATCTGGGCGGCACCAGCAAGAATAATTTTAATTTCTAAAATAGGATTAAAAATAGATTCTCACTTTTATACACTGAGAGATGATATGTTTTTTGAGAGAGACAAATTTTGGGTATTTACACTAAAAAAAAAGGGCCCTGTCGTTGGCTTTAATATAAACGTCTCGGGTATGAATACACGGGTTGAACACTTTCGCTTTATTTTCCCCACCTTGCAGCATCTATAATGTCTCAGGATCTTGCAGCATCCATAATGTCTCAGGCCCCACCCTAATGTTAGGATTGCTGTCATAGTTTATTCTGAAGGAAGGGCCATCATAAAAGTCCTTTAAATTTTAAAATTGCTGTACTATGATAGTTCTGCGCAGAAAATCTTTTTAATTATAGAGCGTTTACCCTGATGAAGAGGCTCTGGGTGCCCCTTTATCTGCAACATATGTGACTGTGGGTTTTTTTTTTGTTTGTTTGTGTGTTTGTGTGTGTGTGTGTGTGTGTGTGTGTGTGTGTGTGTGTGTGTGTGTGTGTGTGTGTGTGTGTGTGTGTGTGTGTGTGTTACGTCTTCGCCTCCCACCTGTGTTCAGTTTCCCCTTAGATTAAGTGCCTGAGGTCCCCGGAGCCCTGGCCTTGTTACAAGACATGAGAGGAATAATTTTTTTCTCCATCTCTTAACTCCACAAGACACAACCCCCAACATTTTAAAAAAAGCCAATCACACGTATGGCAAATTATAGACGAATGATTAATTCACCTTGATTCCCCCCCTTAAAAAAAAAAAAACAAAGCATTTGGGGTTAGGGGTATGTCTCCGGGGAATCAGTATAATTGCTGTCCAGTTTAAAGGTTCCTGACGCACTGGTATGGAAAACATTAAATGAACTTTAGATTAGGCAGAGGGAGACTGATCGAGTAAAAACCCCCCAGTGAAGCCTCACTTCTGTGCCTCATCTTGGAAAAAAAACACACTCATGGAGGGGAAAAACAAACAAACAAACAAAAAATTAGGGGGACTAGAACTGTCTATGGTTGAATCCTGTCCCCCTCTTCGTCTTATTCATGGTCGCTCATTGCAAGGGGTCTTTTCATAAATGAAACAAACTGATGACAAAATTATGGGTTTACCTCCTCGAAACTAGAGAAAAATGATAAGTGGGGTTGGGGTTTTTTTAAAAAATATATATATATATATATATATATATATATATATATATATATATATATATATATATATATATATATATATATATATATATATATGGTGATTCACAATATGCAAATTCAACAACGAAATAGTAGTGAAAAAGGGGTTCGTGATTTCTCCTCAAAAAGGGAAAGTAAAAATAACAGGATAACAGAAGATTATACAGCTGAAATATGACCTCACAGATGACCCGATCACTGAGCGTGAGTCTACAGGTCACATGTCAAGTAAAAGTTTTAAAGTGACTTGTCAGGCATAGTTTAAAAAATACAAATTCTTTT